>MU696101.1:89206-106525 GCA_026770625.1 Nicotiana glauca | reverse complement strand
AGATTTCAAGAACTATCTGAAGCACAAACGCAAAGAAATGAAGTTGGAAGATCTTATGATACGTCTAAAGATCGAGGAAGACAACAAAACAGCCGAGAAGAAGTCTCGTGGAAATTCAAAGATTATGGGAGCTAATATCGTTGAAGAGACTGCTCCAAAAAGTAAGAAGAGGAAGAGGTCTTCTGGACAAACTAAGGAGTAGAACAAACAGAAATTCAAGGGCAGTTGCTACAATTGTGAAAAAGTCGGTCACAAAAGCCCAGATTGTCATCTCCTGAAAAATGATAAGAAGAAGGGACAAGCCAACATAGTGGAGAAGAATAATGAGATTGATGATCTTTGCGCAATGCTTTCGGAATGCAATTTAGTTGGAAATCCGAAGGAGTGGTGGATTGATTCTCGAGCCACTCGACATGTTTGTGATGTCAAAGAAGCATTTGCGACTTACTCTGCTGCTGGTCCGGAAGAAGAAATTTTCATGGAAAATAATGCTACAGCCAAGATTGAAGGTTATGGGAAGATATTCCTGAAGATGACTTCCGGCAAGGTGTTAATGCTCAACAACGTTCTTCATGTTCCTACTATTAGGAAGAATTTAGTTTCTACTTTTTTACTTGTAAAGAATGAATTTAAATGTGTATTTGTATCTGATAAAGTTGTTGTAAGAAAGAACGAAATGTATGTTGGAAAAGGCTACCTCACGGAGGGCCTTTTCAAACTCAATATAATGGTTATTGACAGTATGAATAAAATTTTAGCTTCTTCTTATTTATTGGAGTTAAATGATTTATGGCATATTCATTTAGGATATGTCAATTATAAAACCTTGCTGAAGTTTATTAATTTAGAAGTATTGCCTAAATTCGAGTATAATAAATCGAAATGTCAAATATGTGTTGAATCTAAACTTGTAAAACATCCTTATAAGTCTGTTGAAAGGAATTCAAATCCTTTAGACTTAATTCATACTAACATTTTCGATATGAAGTCGACACCCTCTCAAGGTGGGAAAAAGTATTTTATTACTTTTATTGACGATTGCACTAGATATTGTTATGTTTATTTGCTAAATAGTAAGGATGAAGAAATTGAAGTATTTAAGCAATACAAGAATGAGGTAGAAAATCAATTGAATAAAATATCAAAATGATTAGAAGTGATAAAGGTGGAGAATATGAATCTCCGTTTGCAGAAATATGTTCAGAATATGGAATTATCCATCAAACTACTGTACCTTACACGCCTCAATCCAACGGAATTGCGGAAAGAAAAAATCGGACATTAAAAGAAATGATGAATTCTTTATTAATAAGTTCCGGATTACCGCAGAGTTTATAGGGGGAAGCTATTCTTACAGCTAACCGAATATTCAACAGAGTACCCCACAGCAAAACGCAATCTATTCCATATGAAAAATGGAAAGGAAGAAAACCCAACTTGAAATATTTCAAAGTGTGTGGATGTCTAGCAAAGGTACATGTTCCTTTACCTAAAAGGGTTAAAATTGGACCAAAAACAGTAGATTGCATTTTTATTGGATATGCTACAAATAGTAAAGCATGTCAATTTTTGGTTCATAAATCTGATAATCCCGAGATTCATATTAATACGGTAATGGAATCAGATAATGTTGAATTCTTTGAAAGCATCTATCCGTATAAAACTGAAAACGATTCGTTAAATGAAAAACCGAAAC
Organism: Nicotiana glauca; assembly: GCA_026770625.1. Classification (NCBI taxonomy): domain Eukaryota; kingdom Viridiplantae; phylum Streptophyta; class Magnoliopsida; order Solanales; family Solanaceae; genus Nicotiana; species Nicotiana glauca. The sequence goes on along the minus strand of MU696101.1, from coordinate 104,829 downwards.
GACCTCGGGAAGAACCAAAGAAAAGTACTCCGAGTATAGAAGATCCAAGGCGTAGCAAACGTCAAAGAACATTTACGTCCTTTGGACCAGATTTTGTGACATTCTTGCTTGAAAATGAGCCTCAAACTTTTAAGCAGCTATGTCGTCTTCTAATTCAACATTTTGGAAATAGGCAGTCAATAGTGAGATTCAATCAATTTTAGATAATCATACATAGGAATTGGTTGATCTTCCTCCAGGAAATAAGCCTTTAGGTTCGAAATGGATCTTTAAACGGAAAATTAAAGCTGATGGCACTATTGACAAATATAAGGCAAGACTTGTTGTCAAAGGTTATAGACAAAAGGAAGGCCTTGATTACTTTGACACTTACTCGCCAGTAACGAGGATAACATCTATTAGGGTGTTAGTGGCACTAGCGGCCGTGTATGGTCTTGAAATCCATCAAATGGATGTTAAAACAGCTTTCCTAAATGGAGAATTGGAGGAAAAAATTTACATGGAACAACCTGAGGGTTTTGTGGTTCCTGGTAAAGAAAAGAAAGTGTGCAAACTTGTTAAGTCTCTTTATGGACTTAAATAAGCACCCAAACAATGGCATGCAAAATTTGACCAAACAATATTAGCAAATGGATTTAAAATCAACGAGTGTGATAAATGTGTTTACATTAAAAATACTCCAGGTCATGAAGTCATTGTTTGTTTATATGTTGATGACATGTTGATAATAAGCAAAAGTATAGCAGATATAAATGCTACAAAGTGCATGTTGGCTAGCAAATTCGACATGAAAGGCTTAGGAGTTGCTGATATGATCTTAGGAATCAGAATTCGCAAGACTTCACAAGGGCTAGCATTATCACAGTCTCACTACATTGAAAAGGTACTTGACAAGTTCAAGTATTTGGATTTCAAAATTGCCAAGACTCCAATTGACGTGAGTTATGCACTTCAAAAGAATGAAGGTGAAAGTGACTCACAACTGGACTATGCAAGAATATTAGGAAGTTTGATGTATATCATGAATTGTACGTGACCAGATATAGCATGTGCTATTAGCAAACCGAGTCTGTTTACAAGTAATCCCAATTAAATATATTGAATGACAATGAAACGAGTTTTTGGATATCTGAAACATACCCAAAATTATGCTTTGCATTATAATAAATATCGTTCCGTGATCGAGGGATATAGTGATGCAAATTGGATCACCGGATCATCTGAAGTCAAATCCACGAGTGGATATGTTTTCATAATTGGGGGTGAAGCAGTATCTTGAAAATCATCCAAACAAACGTGCATCGCCCGTTTTACAATGGAATCTGAATTCATAGCTTTAGATAAGGCATGTGAGGAAGCTGAATGGCTCCGGAATTTCTTGAAAGATATTCCATTTTGGCCCAAACCTTTGGCACCAGTATGTATACATTGTGATAGTCAAGCGTCAACAGGTAGGGCAGGGAACGTTATGTATAACGGAAAATCTCGTCATATCCGACGGAGGCACAATACCGTTAGACAACTACTCTCTAGTGGTATTATCACAATTGACTACGTAAAGTCAAGATATAACGTGTCGGATCCACTTACAAAAGGCCTATCTAGAGAGGCAGTTGAAAGATCATCAAAGGGAATGAGGTTAAAGGCCTAGGACAAGTCATCATGACGGTAACTCTACCTAGCAGACTGGAGATCCCAAGAGCTAGGTTCAAAGAGATCAAACAAAGTTATGAATGACGGTTCAACATTGTCAACTAACTCAACCCATTCTTGTGATGAAGACAATGTTCAAAAACGAGGTAAAGCATTAAGGCTTTTTTGATGAGTCAATAAAGCTTAAAGCTTTTTAATGATTTGCTAAGTCTGGCAGGATATGACCAGATAGTATGTCTTTAGGATTACACGTTTAGGAATCACCTATGTGAGTGTGAAGTGTAAGTCGCTTCAAGGAGAATGAAAGTAAAGGCCCATTCTCTAAGCACTCATAAAATCAGGCGGTGCTCATGGTTGAAACGAACATAACCGTGAGAACCATAGATGGTTAAGGATTGATTGCGTGACTTATGTTGTCTAGGTATATAACAAAGCTCGACGGTTCAAAGATATCAAATCTACCGATTGACCGAGTATATCCGATATACGTTCACTATGGAAAGTTCAAAGGGAAACCTACTTATCCAAATGCAATCAATTCTTGTCTGTAAAACACACACACGTCCGTGCATTCCTTTAAGTTTATAGTCATTCCCCATTGATACGGGGGATTGTTGGGTTTGTTATTTAATAAATAATAACAAAAGAGGTGTGAATGGAAAATGGTAAAAAAAGAAATAGAGGGATGACCCGCGACCCGGTCCGGTCTAGCCCGTTTTTCTTTCGCGGATTAATTCAAATTCGTTTTAAATTTCCCGCAAAAATTTCCAACAGCCATGGCTGTTTTGAAACAGTATCACACCTGTTCCAACAGCCACAACTATTCTGAAAGGTTGCAAACCTCTTTAGAGGGTCACACCTGTTCCAACAGCCATGACTATTCTGAAAGGTAGCAAACCTCTTCAGAGGGTCACACCTGTTCCAACAGCCATGACTATTCTGAAAGGTTGCAAACCTCTTCAGAGGGTTACACGTGTTCCAACAGTCATGACTATTATGAATGGTTGCAAACCTCTTCGGAAACATCACCAAGTTGGCTATAAATAGACCTTCAAATCCTAGAATATTTACTTACGAAATTTTATGATTATCTTCTTCTTCTTCTGCACTAAAATTCCAGTGTGTTTTGCTGCCATCGAGTGGTTCGTTGATCATCGACGTTTTTGGTACCAACACTCCGGTGAGTTAAATCGTTCTATCCTGGGAGGATATATTCCATAACCTCGGGTACTTGAGGGGAATAATTTTCTTAAGGACACACTGTGTATACAATGGGCTCGATTTGTTCCTTCAACATTTTAAAAATTATTTTGAAGTTCAAATATTATTTTTCAGAATTGTTTCTACTAATTTTCTATTTTATTTTTCAGAAAGATTACGATTTTATTTACTTACATCAATACAGATAAATAATTCTCGCAGTTGCATGCACGGGCAAAAATGATCCCCTCTACAATCAGTAACAAGAATCGGAAAATGAAGGAAGGGTAGCGTTTGGGGAAAGATTTCTTACGCTTACCAGAATTAGCGATCAAATTTAAGGTGAAAATGTGTATTGATCAACTATGATTATTTTGGAGTCTATTTTATGAAAGAAAAATTTGGTGGAGTTTATACTAAAATTGGAAGTTTTATTATTTTGGGATTTATATTTAAGACATTGAAAACTCGACGCAATTATAGAAAACGAATTATTGGTCAATATTTGAGTACATGGTAAAAACATCAAATTCGATTGATCGGATAATTCAATGTTAGATACAGATATAGTATTCAATGATGTTAACATATATGAATATCTTTGGACGAAACATTGAACCTATTTAAAATTTAGTGAAGAGGAGATATTTTAAGGAAAACATATCGAAACTTTGAAACATTAAAAGTAACAATTAATTAAAAGTTATCGTGAAGCCCATTTTCGGTTTAAAAAAATGACAAGTGGTGTTTGAAAATCCAAAAAAATAGTTAGACTATAAAATAAATTGATTTGAGTATATACTAGTAGTCGTACCCGCGCGATGCACGGTCAATATTAAAAAATATTATTTAAATTAGATCGTATTGCTTTAATAAAATTCAATTGTCATTTTGTTTGTCAATACGATATACCCAGTAATGAAATCTCTATTAAATCAAATGTACTTATATAATCGATGAATAACTTTTTTGTTTTGTTTTTCTTTATTATATTAAATAATATTTAGTATTCGCTTTCTTTTTGTAGTATATGAGAAGATATATAATTTATTACTTTTGAATTTTTTTTTTATTTTAAAGTTTATTTTATTGTTCTTAATAATATTATCTAAATTTTAGTGAATAAAATTTATGTTAAATTAATGGGACTTATATAGGCAGCGCAACGTTTTTGTTATGTATTTTTATTTATTATATCTTCCAATATTTAATACTATTATATTGTTAATAGAAAGTTTCATCAGCATATTACGTTATTTAATATTTTTCTCTGAAGTTTTTTTAATTTTTTTTTTCAAATAATTTTAAAACTCCAACTTAAAACTACTTCCCAATTTGAATTGGTAATTTATTATTATTTTTAATTTTATTTTTTATATTAAAATTATTTTAAAACTCCAATTTGAAACTACTTCACGATTTGAATGGGTAGTTTTTCTTCACTATTTTCGTTTTTTATAGCTTTTTTTTTTTTGCTTTTTTATTTGAAAATAATTTAAAAACTCCAACTTGAAACTACTCCCGCCCAATTTAAATGGGTAGTTATTTTTTTATATATTTATATTTTCATTTTTTATATAGTTAATTATAAGATATCTATATATATATATATATATATATATATATATATATATATATATATATATATATATATATATATATATATATATATATATATAAATTCATATATACGGTAGTTTTGTATGTTTTTATTATTTTATTTTTTATATATATTTAAATTCAAAAAGAATAACCAATAACTAATTATTAACTAAATAACTGATTATGTCATGTGGCTTTTTCTTAGGCTGCCACTTGGTTTAAGAAAATGCCTTTTTTGTGAAAGAAAAACAAGGACCAAGCAAGCAAATGTACATTCTAGTGTATAGGCTGACCCCTTACCGGTATAGGTAATTTCTAAAACGAAAAACAAAGACCAAACGAATGTCTTGTCTTTAGAAATTTTAATGTATAGGCTAACATTCGACCACTATAGGTAGTTCGAAAAAGAAAAACAAAGGCCTACGGCTCTCACTAGTTAATGTCCTAATATGAAGGCAAAAAGTCTTCATATTTTAGTTAAAATCCTAATTCCTATGCGGATGGACGATAGACTTGATAGGCTCAATTTAATTAGTATTAATTTTTTATGTGAAAAAATCGATAATGTAAAGCGAAATGCCATGTATTTATTAGTTGGTGTTAATACAAAGAATGGATTATTTTAATAATAGTAATAAATTTGAAAGTTAATTTTAGGAATGATTTGGTAGCATTTTATGTTGAAATTGGGTGATTGAACATTTTCCGAGTTCTATTTAAGACATTGATAGATCAAAGACTTACAGGGATTATAACGGCAATTTACACAGGATTTATTACAACTTTTTGCCTTCCTTTTTAGTTTGGAATGATTAGTGTCAAACAATAAAAGGCCGATTGATATAGTAATCTGTATGGTCGAATTTGACTAACCACGTCCCATCGCCTATGTGACTAACCGTCGAATGTCTACGACTCGACATGAGGGAAAGACGCCGAGGTGAGGTGGGGGACAACCTCGACCTGTTATTGGCTCCTCTATAAAGTACATAGACGTTAACACTCCTAGGATTTAGCTCGGATCCCTATATTATATAAAGGGGATCCGAACATTGTAATAAGGGGATAACTTGTAACAAAAGAGCTGGTTCTCTCTCTAATATTTATCTCTCATATCTTTATCTCTCTCTATCTCTTTCTCTCTCTCTATTATCCATACATTGTTGTTATTATTCCGATTATTGAAACGATCCTGGGTATTATTATCTCCGACTACGATTTACCCTTTCATCTCTGTGATTGATTTGCTTAAAAAGGTTTTAACATCTTTTGAGTCAAACAATTTAGCGCTGTCTGTGAGGATTTCTGTAGTCAAAATCGTAGTTCTCACCTGGGATATCGAACAAAACGATTTCCGTCCTTCGCACTCCATAGAAATCAGATGACAGAGAAAGAAGCAAGGTTGAAGGCGATAGCGAATGTCTCAAACAACCTCTTAGACTCCCTCAACGAAGCCGGTAGAGAAGATGACGAGAATATAACACCAAGAGGTATATCGGAGGGGGAGATCTCACCCTTTATGCTCGAGGATCTGACAATCTTGTGCGAAAGAGGAACTTCAACATCCACGGCGAGAGAAACACCACCAGCAGTCAAAAAGCTGTTAGAGAAATGGTTGACAAGCGCTCTAAACACCACGCTCGAAAAACCTTCTCTAGGAAATACCGGAGATTCGCCGACGTTGGAAGTCACTGCTGTCACGGGCGAGCCAACCACTGTACAAACAATCAACAATCTCACTACCACCGATGCAAGTGATGGTACACTCGCAATCATCCTAAAGAAAGTGGAAGAAATGGAAAATGAGAACAAGATGCTTCGTGACCAGATGAAGGAACACCAAGAAAGGGTCGACAAAATACCCGGCGCCCCTAAGCTGCTGCCAAAGCGCAATGTGGGAAGGTTTGTCGAGCAGTCTTACAGTGAAGAAGCTGCTCCCTACCCCATCCCGAAAACCTTTAAAATGCCGCCCTACTTGAGAATATACGACGGGACCACGGATCCAAAAGATCACCTGATCTATTACGTCACTGCGATAAAAGGAAACGACTTGTCGAAAGAGCAAGTGACATCCGTGCTGTTAAAAAAGTTTGGTGAGACTTTGACAGGAGGAGAGCTAACCTGGTATTCTCAGCTACCAACACAGTCGATTTTAACGTTCGAGGAAATGGCAGATAAGTTCGCTACCGCACATGCATGAGCAAAGAAGGCTGAAGCTAGGGTCAACGATATCTTCGCCATCAGACAAACGGCAGGCGAGGGGCTTCGAGACTTCCTATCCTGGTTCAACAGGGTAAGAAGGGGCCTGCCAAATATGTCAGAAGGAATGGCAGTTGCAGCCTTCCAGAACGGATTAGGCAGAAGCGGGTCGAAGGCGACCAAGAATTTACTCAACAGACTCATGAAGTACCCTCCCACCACATGGGAGGAGATCCATAATGTCTACTGCGCCGAAGTAAGAGCAGATGAAGACGATCTCAATGGACAACCCAGCGACTGACGTCGATACAATCTGAGGTAAGGAGGGATCGACGTAACGACGGACGAAGGGATCAGCTCCCATGCTTCAACAGAGAAAGGCATCAGCCTTATGTCAGAACCCCTAATCTGCCTCCCCCGAGGCATGTAGATGTCGTGCCGCGACATATCGCGCCCCTTCAAAATGAAAAAGGTATGCCTCAGTTATTATCTGCTCATAACTTTTGTGATTCCCCTTCAAAAATAGTGTATGCACTAGAGAAGCTGGGCACGAAGGTACAATGGCCACAAAAGATGAAATCGGACCCAAATGCGAGAAGGTCAAATGTCCTTTGTGAATTCCATCAGGAAAGAGGACACAAGACCGAGGATTGCATAGGTTTACGACAGGAGGTGGTCAGAATACTGAACCAGGGATACCTGAAAGAACTACTCAGCGACAAAGGCAAGGCCATCTTCACCAGAGGACGTGACCCGTCTCAAGGACCACCAAGGCCACCGTCACCAGCACGTACCATACAAATGATTATCGGTGGTGGCGACGACTTAGTGATCAACCACGTAAAGTTTGCCACCACGCATAAGCTGAAGCGAACAATCACTCACAAACAGTATGATGACTTCGAAGACAGTATCATCTTCGAAAAGTCAGATATCGACAGTTTGTCTTTCCCTCATTACGATGCCTTAGTCATAGCATTACGCATCGCTGATACAGATGTGAAAAGAATTATGGTGGACGACGGAAGCGGAGCATGTATTATCCACCCAAGAGTCCTCATGCGAATTGTGAAGCCCCGTGAAAAATTTCTACTAAAAACCCGAACCTCGTAGTGCCTAGTTAGGGTCAGGTGATAGAAACTCACAAAAATTTCTAGCTCGCCGCGGTTCGGACCCTTTGAGCTGATCTATGCATTAAAAAACCAAGAATCAAAGTTTTTCGAAAAAGTACAAATATGCGGTCTAGAATGCGGTCACATACCAGGTATGCGGATCGCATTTCTACCGCAGAGTAAGTCAGTGTGTTAGCTAATTTGAGGTTAAAAATGCGGTCCATTATGCGATCGCATAACTGATATGCGTACCGCATAGTCGTCGCATAATTTCATTGAAATCTTGTGAAGGTTAGTTCTACGGTGCATAATGCGACCGTATAACGGGTATGCGGACCGCATTTCCGTCGCATACCCAAGCTTCAGATTTTGGGAACCTTTTTGTGGTCCAATCTGTGGCCCGCATTTCCATTTTGCGACTCCAATTTTCTAACTTTTAGCCCGACCCCCTATCATTATATTAGGTATTATAACTCATTTTGAGCATTTTTTTAGCATTTCTAGAGTGAGAGAGAGGGGTCTTAGAGAGGAAAAGTCCTCCCCATCAAATTACTCCATGAAACCTTGTTAAATCCTTGAAGATAATCAAGCAAAGGCAACTAAATTTTTATCCCAAGAGTAAGGCTTCATTCACCTCAGTTATTATTTCTACACTCAGCTATAAGGGATTATTAGTAAGGTAATTCATGGGTATAAGAATTAATTCCTTGCATGCATATCAAAACTTAGGGTATTGGGAGCTAGTAAACTAAAAAGGGAGCAATTGGGGTATAAAAGGATAGAAATTTCTCTCAAAAGGGGCCTAAGATCATAATGTACCTTTAGTGTTTGATATTATGCTCGAACCAAGCTAGAATCTCAACCTCGTCTCTAATTCTCGGATTAATTTGTAATTCTTACATAATAGGTCAAAGCGAGAAGAGTTCCGGAAATTTCTAAAAAGTAAGGGAAGCTATATTGATGTATGTATGCCTAAAACCCCCCTTTTATTAGAAATTGAGCTCTGTGGGCGTTTATGAAAGTGTGGTAAGATTTGAATTGGTTAATGTATTGATTGTTATTGCGCATTAATTGATTTGTAATTATCTACACATATACGTGAAGGATGTGCTTCAATGTGATGTAATGTACCATTCTTGAAAATTTAGAGAAGTATGGAGAATACAATTATGTATTGAAATTCTTAGGCTATAGGCCAAGATTTAAACTGAGAATTATTCATGCTAGCTATGTGCTCACTTACCCGTGCTTGCAACTTAAATTACTCTTGTATATGTCTATGATCACAACTAGCAAGATGAATATTGAAAATGGAAAATGATGTGATAATGGTGGCCCTAAGTGCAAGGAATTGATATGATATATGTGAAATAAAGAATCATATGTGATTACTAATGAGAAAGGAACAACGCCTAGATAAGGCGGCCTAGCCGATCGGGTCGTGATCGGACACCATGCCGCACACATGGCGGTAATGTACTGATATTGAACTCCGAATATAGGAAATAAAATAGTGATTGAAATATATGCCTCAAATGAGTCAACCTAGCCGGCCGGGTCATGATAGGACTCCGCTCAAGATAGCAGTGGTATTGAGAACAATGATGAACGTATGAAAGAAATTCCCCAAACCAAGTTATGGGAATTATGTGAATGATTTTATGATTTGCATATTTGATTCACCTATGTGATTTACTTGTCATTGCTTGGTAGTTCTTTCTAGTAAAATGGTGTTTAGTTATACATACTAGTACTATTCCATGGTACTAACGTCCCTTTTGCTGGGGGCGCTACATTTTTAAATGAATGTCAGTGGCTCCATAGCGGATAGTGCCGATCGTGTGTAGCGGAGCATTCTCCTTCTCAAAGATCTTGGTGATCCCCTTTCTCCTTCAAGGGGCTATATTGTACATCTTCTTATTTTGGACTTTCACTTTTGAGGTATAGCCGGGGCCTTGTTGCCGGCGTTATCACATTTATTTTTGTATCCTTAGAGGCTCTGTAGACATATATGTAGGTCATGTGTGGGTTTTGAATGGGCGTGCTATCCATGTTGTAAATCTAAACTTACGTTGCCTATGAATTGTAACTCTATGGGAACCTTGGAAACTAGCTTATCTACAGTTTAATGATGCGATCTAAAATGAACTAAAAATGTTGAATATAGTATCTCCCATTGTTGAATAAATGAAAGCATGTTCCCCTTATTCGTATTAAGTTGGGTAGGTAGTGTTTGGTAAGGCTTGCTCAATTGGGGTTACTCGATTGAGCGCCGGTCGCGCCTCCCAAGGTTGGGGCCTGACACGAATGAAGCTCGAGGATAGGATAATACCACGTTATATAACACTAACGGGTTTTAACAATGCAGTAGAGCGAACATCTGGAGAAATAATACTACCAGTCCTGGCTGGGGGAGTCACGCTAGAAACTACATTCCACGTCATAGAAAGGAAATCGCTTATAATGCCATCATAGGATGCCTGTGGATACACGCCATGCTAGTTGTCCCCTCAAGCTTCTATCAGGTAATAAAGTTTCCCACCCAGTGGGGAGTTTTCGGCATTCGAGGCGAGCCACGTACCACCTAGGAGTACTACCGAATTGCCCAAGATTGCACACATACCAAGCGATTAAAAGGGGCAAGCGCGGAAGCGTAGCAATCAGCCACATCGGGAGCTAAAACTGACCCGCCAGCAGAAGTCATCATAGAGCCCGACGTTGTAGAAGCTAGCAAAGCAACTATTGAATATCTCGACACGGTACATCTAGACGACGCCGACGACATAAAAAAGGCTTATATCGGGCACAATCTCTCCGAGCCAGGCTGAATGTAGATAAAGAGGAAATTCAATGCCGTGATTAACAAGGCAATCGGTGAAGAAGTGGATAAATTACTGGGCCACGGCTCTATCATAGAGCCGAAATACCCCCAATGGGTCACTAATATGGTCATGGTCAAAAAGAAAAACGGCAAGTGGAGGATGTGCGTGGACTTCACCGATCTGAATAAGGCGTGTTCGAAAGATTCCTTTCCCTTGCCCCATATCGACCAATTGATCGACGCAACCGCGGGACATGAACTGTTGAGTTTCTTGGACGCCTACTCTGTGTGACGATCCAAAGGGTCATCACCGTATTTTTCCCTTTCTCCGTGCTTTCGAGGCCTTGGAAACCTCACTGGTGGTTACCTCGATTTGCATGAACAGTCCGGGCGCAAAGCTGAAAAGTTTTTATGTTAAAATATGTGAATTATGTGAAAAATTTGAAGAATTTTGATATTAATATTGATATAGTTGACTTTGGTCAACAGTTTTGGTAAACGGACCCGGATCTGTGATTTGACGATTCCGGAGGGGTTCGTAGAAAAATATGGGACTCGGGCATGTGTCCGGAGTCGAAATCCGAGGTCCATAACCCGAGTAAAAGAATTTTTCCATTAAATTGTTTTCTGAAAATATTAAGGAAAAATGGAAATGAAAATGAGTTAGAAAATGTAGGTATCGGGCTCGTATTTTGGTTCCGACGCCCGGTACAAGTCTTAAATATATGTTAAGCGCTTTCTGTGAAGTTTGGTCAAAATCGGACGTCATTTGACGTGTTTTGAGCTAGAAATCATAAACTTGATGCTTTATGGAATGTGGAAAGAAATCATGGGTTTTGAGACCCAAACTGATGATTCAAGATGTTATTCAGGCGATTTGATCGCACGGATGAGTCTGTAGTATGTTTTGAGATTATATGTATGTTTGGTTTGGAGCCCGAGGGCTCGGGTGAGTTTTGGGTAAGTCCCGAGAGGTCTTAGACTTAAAAGTATCAGATGTTGCAGGTCTAGGTGTTGCAGGCCCCAGTGCGACCACGATCATTTCCGCGCGGTCCGCGCTGGAAGCTGCGTGACCGCGATGCATTTTTGCGCGGTTTGCGTGGCTAGGTTCAGAGGGACAGCGGATTCCAGTTCGACCAGCGCGGCCGCGTGCCATATCAGCGCAGTCCGCGCTGGAAGATTCAGATAGGGGTTTTCATGGTCATTCCACCAGCACAGTCGCACACCAAATTCGTGCGGTCCGCACTAGGCAAGTTCAGAGAACCATTTTCTTCCCTTTCTCAGTGCGGCCGCGGTGCATTTTTGTGCGGTCTGCGCCAGCCTTCGGTAAAGTATATAAAGTCGGGATTTTTAGTCATTTTTCACTTTTTCAAAACCCAAATCATAAGAGGCAATTTTTCAAGCTATTCTCTTTCTTCAAAACGATTGGTAAGTGGTTTCTAACTTATTTTCTTCACTCCTTAACATCCTTAGACATAATTTCAACTTCAAAACTAAGATTTTAATGGGAGAATTTGGGAATTTAGGGTAGAGCCTAGAGTTTCTAAAATTGGGAATTTGGACCTTAATTTGAGGTCCGATTTCAAAACAAATCATATATATGAACTCGTGGGGGAATGGGTAACGGGGTTTTAGTTCGAACCTCTGGTTTTGACCACGTGGGCCCGTGGGTATTTTGGGGATTTTTGAGTAAAACTTTGGGAAATTCATTTTCATACATTCAAATTGATTCAATTAATATTTGTTGATCCATTCAAATAATTTATGACTAGATTCGAGCAGTTTGTGGTGAATTCGAGGGGTAAAGCTATACTAGAGGCTTGAGTGGATTTTTGGGGCATTTGAGGCAAGTGTTTGTTCTAACTTTGGCTTGAGGGATTAGGATTAGGGTGTTATTTTCTACTTGCTAAATGTGGAGTATGGTGTATAGGCATGGTGACGGTTATCTATGCACCAGAGTCTAGCATGACCGTGAGTCTTATATATGTTGGATTCGGATTTAATGGTACATATTTCTTGCTTGGGTTGATAAGCATAATACACTATGATTGGTTTGGCTTTTGGAGCATTGGCCCGGACTAGAAATTGTTACCCGAGAAATAGGTGATTAAAAGTGGAATGTGTAGCGATTAGTCCCTTGTCGGGACGTAAGTATTTATTGTAGTCTCCCTTGCCGGGATGATTGAATTGTTAATTGTATTCCCTTGCTGGGATTTTCTTGTGATTGAAGTTACTCCCCTCGCACTTGAGTTGCAGTCGTTGTTTGGATGATTTCTTGGTATCAATGGTTGAGGATCAGGTTGCACGCCGCAACGGTATTGATTGTTGAGGATCGGGTTACATGCCGAAATGGTATTGATGAATATTGAGGACCGGGTTGCATGCCGCAACGGTATTGATTGTTGAGGATCGGGTTGCATGCCGCAACGGTGATATATGTTGAGGATCGGGTTGCGCGCCGCAACGGAGTATTGACTGAGTGTATGGCTTTCGTGTGTAGAAGCTTCCTATGTTTTCCATATCAGTTTTTATTGTTCAGCTTCATTTCTTTACCGTTGATTTCTATATTTAGACTGTAGTACCCCACAACATGCTTCTCCCCTCCCTTTAACTGTTAAAATTAGTGTATTTCCTATTATTGCACATATATCTGTACAGGTTATTTGTGGTAGGTCCTGTCTAGCCTCGTTACTACCTCGCCGGGGTTAGGCCGGCACTTACCAGCATATGGGGTCAGTTGTGCTGATGCTACACTCTGTGCATTTCTTTTGCACAGATCAGGACGCAACTTTCGGACCGCAGCAGTACTAGATCGGGAGCAGACCTTCAGTCCAGGGACTCTTGAGGTAGCCTTGCTGACGTCCGCAGGCCTAGAGTCTCTTCCATCTTTATTCAGTTTGTTAATTCTTGTATCGAAATAGACTGTTATGATTTCTTTCAGTCGGTTGTATGTAGTGAATCTTAGAAGTTCGTGAGCTAGTGACACCAGGTTCTAGGTAGAGATATGTTTCAAACTTTCGCATTTATGGTTTCATTTTTATTAATTTTAAAGTCTTCCGCACTTGTTTAATTAATTTCTGTTTACTTATATTGTTGGGATTATCGGAGAATGTTTAATGTTTGGCTGGCCCAGCTCCAGTTAATAGGTGCCATCACGACTCCCGATGGTGGGGAATCCGGGTCGTGACAAGTTGGTATGAGAGCTCTAGGTTTCATAAGTCTCACTACTCACGGACAAACTAGGTAGAGTATGAGGGATCGATACGGAGATGTCTGTATTTATCCCCCAGAGGCTACAGAGTTAGGAAAAAAAATTCCACTTTGTTATTTCTTGTCGTGCGATTCTGTTTCTCAAATACTGATTGTCTTTCTACTCCGTTCATTCGCAGATGGCGAATACACGTGCTTCTTCTTCTACCGCGTAGCAGCCCGAGCCCCCAGCAGCATCTCCTGTGAGGGGCAGAGGCCGAGACCGTGCCTGAGGCCGAGGCAGGGGCAGAGCTCAGCCCCAGGCAGCAGTTCCAGAAGTGGAGCCTCATACTGACTATGATGAGGAGGTTCCAGCCCCAGCAGCTCCAGTGGGCCCAGCTCAGGTCCCAGGAGGGGTCATGTTCACCCCAGATCTTCAGGATGCTCTAGTCAGATTGGCAGGCTTTATGGATAGTGTCACTAGAGCGGGTTTGCTGCCAATAGCACCAGCCACTTCTCAGGCTAGAGGAGGGGTTCAGACTCCTGCTACGCGTACTCCAGAGCAGGTAGCTCCCCAGACTCAGGTCCTAGTGGTTCAGCCAGCAGTGGCAGCTCAGACAGGTATTACAGCTTAGGCCGTCGATGGAGCGGCTATGTCTTCAGATGCATTGTGGAGACTTGATCGGTTCTCCAAGCTCTTTACCACTACTTTCAGCGGTGCTTCATCAGAGGATCCACAGGATTTTCTATTCAGCTGTCATGAGATTCTCAGGACCATGGGTATAGCGGAGACCAACGGGGTCAATTTTTGCACCTTCCGGCTTGCAGGATCCGCCAAGACTTGGTGGAGGGATTATTGTCTATCTAGACTAGCAGGGTCTCCAGCATTGACATGGGATCAGTTCGCAGAGTTATTTTTGGAGAAGTTTCTCCCAGTCACTCAGCGAGAGGCACTTCGTAGGCAGTTTGAGCGCCTCCAGCAGGGCTCCATGACAGTTACATAGCATAAGACTAGATTTGTTGACTTGGCACGCCATACGGTTGTGATACTCCCTACAGAGCGAGAGAGGGTCCGGAGATTTATTGATGGATTGATTCAGCCGATCCGTCTCCAGTTGGCCATGGGAGTTGGTAGTGATATTTCCTTTCAGGAGGCGGCCAATGCGGCCCGGAGGGTTGAGATGGCCCTCTCACGGGGAGGTGGTCAGATGTCAGATAAGAGGCCTCGTCATTCTGGTAGGTTCAGTAGTACCTCGTCTAGAGGTAGGGATTCCAATGGTAGAGGTCATTCACCAAGGCCCTTTCAGTCAGCTCTTCAGGTTTCTCATGGTACTCCAGGCAGCGGTGGTTCCCAGCAGTATTATTCAGATCAGCAGCCTATCAGTGTGCCCCCACTTCAGAGCCTTCGAGGAGGTCATTCAGGGCTTCAGGGTCAGTCCTAGTTTTCTCAGTTGCCACATTCAGCTGGGTGTTTTGAGTGTGGAGATCTCGGTCACATCAGGAGATATTACCCGAAGATGAGAGGTGCTCGCTTGCAGCAGCAGGGCCCTCGTCCCATGATTCAGGCAGCAGGTGATCCGCCGGTAGCCCAGCCAGCTAGAGGCTGGGGTGGGGATCATAAAGGTGGAGGTAGGGACCGTAGAGGTGGAGCTCGCACCGGCAGAGGCAGAGGTCAGCCAGTAGTTGATCGTCTTAGAGATGCGATTCAGGAAGATGGGGCCCAGCCCCGTTGTTATGCTTTGCCAGCCAGGCCAGAGGCCGAGTCGTCAGATGCTGTGATTACAGGTACTATTCTGGTTTGTGACAGGGATGCTTCAGTGCTATTTGACCTTGGGTCTACGTATTCA
>MU696101.1:63847-83004 GCA_026770625.1 Nicotiana glauca | reverse complement strand
AAGATTTGGAGGCATTACTTATATGGTGTGACGTGTGAGGTGTACACTGATCACAAGAGTCTGGAATACTTGTTCAAGCAGAAAGAATTGAACTTGAGACAGCAGAGATGGTTGGAGCTATTAAAGGATTATGATGTTACTATTTTGTACCACCCGGGGAGAGCCAATATGGTGGCGGATGCATTGAGTAGGAAGTCAGCCAGCATGGGTAGTCTTGCTTATGTTCCGGTCAGCCAGAGACCACTTGCTTTGGATATTCAGGCCTTGGCCAATCGGTTTGTGAGGTTGGACATTTTTGAGCCTAGCCGAGTTTTAGCTTGCACATACGCTCGTTCTTCATTATTGGAGCGTATCCGCNAAGATCATTCAGGATAGGCTTCGTTCGGCTCAGTCGCGGCAAAAGAGTTATGCGGATCGCAAGGTTCGAGATATAGTTTCATGGTTGGCAAGCGAGTATTGCTCCGTATATCGCCTATGAAGGGTGTGATGAGATTTGGGAAGAAGGGCAAGCTTAGCCCTAGGTTCATTGGCCCATTTGAGATTCTTGATCGAGTGGGTAAGGTGGCTTATAGACTTGCCTTGCCAACTAGCTTGTCAGCCGTGCATCCGGTGTTTCATGTGTCTATGCTTTGGAGGTATCACGGCGATCCTACCCACGTGTTAGATTTCAGCGCTGTCCAGTTGGACAAGGATTTGTCCTACGAGTAGAAGCTGGTAGCTATTCTAGACCGGCAAGTTTGACAGTTGAGGTCGAAGAGTTTTCCTTCAATGCGTGTTCAGTGGAGAGGTCAGCCTCCTGAGGCATCGACCTGGGAGTCCGAGTCTGATATGCGGAGCCATTACCCTCATCTATTTCCTGACTCAGGTACTTCTTTCTTTTGTTCGTTCGAGGACGAACGGTTGTTTTAGAGGTGGAGAATGTGACGACCCAAAGGGTCATCACCATATTTCTCCCTTTTTCCGCGCTTCTAAGGCCTTGGAAACCTCGCTGGTGGTTACCTCGATTTGCGTGTGCAGTCCGGGCGCAAAGCCGGAAAGTTTTTATGTTAAAATATGTGAATTATGTGAAAAATTTGAAGAATTTTGATATTAATATTGATATAGTTGACTTTGGTCAACATTTTTGGTAAACGGACCCGGATCTGTGATTTGACAGTTTCGGAGGGTCCGTAGAAAAATATGGTACTCGGGTATGTGCCCGGAGTCGAAATCCGAGGTCCAGAACCCGAGTAAAAGAATTTTTCCGTTAATTTTTTTCTGAAAATATTAAGGAAAAATGGAAATGAAAATGAGTTAGAAAATATAGGTATCGGGCTCGTATTTTGGTTCCGACGTCGGTACATGTCTTAAATATGCGTTAAGCGCTTTCTGTGAAGTTTGGTCGAAATCGGACGTCATTTGACGTGTTTTGAGCTAGAAATCATAAACTTGATGCTTTATGGAATGTGGAAAGAAATCATGGGTTTTGAGACCCAAACTGATGATTCATGATGTTATTCAGGCGATTTGATCGCACGGATGAGTCTGTAGTATGTTTTGAGATTATATGTATGTTCAGTTTGGAGCCTGAGGGCTCGGGTGAGTTTTGGGTAAGTTCCGAGAGGTCTTAGACTTAAAAGTATCAGATGTTGCAGGTCCAAGTGTTACAGGCCCCAGTGCGGCCACGGTCATTTCCGCGTGGTCCGCGATGCATTTCTGTGCGGTCCGCGTGGCTAGGTTCAGAGGACCAATGGATTCCAGTTCGACCAGCGCGGCCGCGTGCCATATCAGCGCGGTCCGCGCTGGAATATTCAGAGAGGGGTCTTCAAGGTCATTCCACCAGCGCGATCGCACACCAAATTCGTGCGGTCCGCGCTGGGCAAGTTCAGAGAGTCATTTTCTTCCCTTTCTCAGCGCGGCCGCGGTGCATTTTTGTGGCGGTCCGTGCTAGCCTTCGGTAAAGTATATAAAGTCGGAATTTCAGTCATTTTTCACTTTTTCAAAACCCAAATCATAAGAGGCAATTTTCCAAGCTATTCTCTTTCTTCAAAATGATTGGTAAGTGGTTTCTAACTTATTTTCTTCACTCCTTAACATCCTTAAACATAATTTCAACTTCAAAACTAAGATTTTAATGGCAGAATTTGGGAATTTAGGGTAGAGCCTAGAGTTTCTAAAATTGGGGATTTGGACCTCAATTTGAGGTCCGATTTCAAAAAAAATCATATATATGAACTCGCGGGGGAATGGGTAACCGGGTTTTGGTTCGAACCTCGGGTTTTGACCACGTGGGTCCGGGGGCATTTTGGGGATTTTTGAGTAAAACTTTGGGAAATTCATTTTCATACATTCAAATTGATTTAATTAGCATTTGTTGATGCATTCAAATAATTTATGACTAGATTCGAGCGGTTTTATGGTAAATTCGAGGGGTAAAGCTATACTAGAGGCTTGAGTGGATTTTTGGGGCATTTGAAGTAAGTGTTTGTTCTAACTTTGGCTTGAGGGATTAGGATTAGGGTGTTATTTGCTACTTGCTAAATGTGGAGTACGGTGTATAGGCATGGTGACGGTTATCTATGCACCGGAGTCTAGTATGACCGTGAGTCTTATATGTGTTGGATTCCGATTTAATGGTACATATTTCTTGCTTGGGTTGATAAGCATAATACACTATGATTGGTTTGGCTTTTGGAGCATTGGCTCGGACTAGATATTGTTACCCTAGAAATAGGTGATTAAAAGTGAAATGTGTAGCGATTAGTCCCTTGCCGGAATGTAAGTATTTATTGTATTCTCCCTTGCCGGAATGATTGAATAGTTAATTGTATTCCCTTGCCGGGATTTTCTTGTGATTGTTGTTACTCCCCTCGCGCTTGAGTTGCAGTCGTTGTTTGGGTGAGTTTTTGGTATCAATGGTTGAGAATCGGGTTGCACGCCACAACGGTATTGATTGTTGAGGATCGGGTTGCATGCCTCAACGGTATTGATGAATATTAAGGATCGGGTTGCATGACGCAACGGTATTGATTGTTGAGGATCGGGTTGCACGCCGCAACGGTGATATATGTTGAGGATCGAGTTGCGCGCCGCAACGGAGTATGGACTGAGTGTATTGCTTTCGTGTGTAGAAGCTTCCTATGTTTTCCTTATCAGTTGTTATTGTTCAGCTTCATTTCTTTACCGTTGATTTCTGTATTTAGACTGTAGTACCCCACAACATGCTTCTCCCCTCCCTTTTAACTGTTAAAATCAGTGTATTTCCTGTTATTGCACATATATCTGTACAGCTTATTTATGGTAGGTCCTGTCTAGCCTCGTCACTACCTCACCGGGGTTAGGCCAGACACTTACCAGCACATGGGGTCGGTTGTGCTGATGCTACACTCTGTGCATTTATTTTGCACAGATCAGGACGCAGCTTTCGGACCGCAGCAATACTAGATCGGGAGCAGACCTTCAGTCCAGGGACTCTTGAGGTAACCTTGCTAACGTCCGTAAGCCCGGAGTCTCTTCCACCTTTATTCAGTTTGTTAATTCTTGTATCGAAACAGACTGTTATGATTTCTTTCAGTCGGTTGTATTTAGTGAATCTTAGAAGTTCGTCAGCTAGTGACACCAGGTTCTGGGTAGAGATATGTTTCAAACTTCCGCATTTTTGGTTTGATTAAGTTTAAAGTCTTCCGCACTTGTTTAATTGATTTATGTTTACTTATATTGTTGGGATTATCGGAGAATGTTTAAAGTTTGGCTGGCCTAGCTCCGTTAGTAGGCGCCATCACGACTCCCGATGGTGGGGAATCCGGGTCGTGACACTCTGGCTATAACCAAATCCTAATGGCCGAGGAGGATCAAGAGTAAACAACTTTCATTACCCACCAAGGGACTTACTGCTATAAGGTGATGCCATTGGACTCAAGAATGCGCGGGCCACATACCAGAGGTTAGTTACCAAGATGTTCAAGGAACAACTCGGCAAGACGATGGAGGTCTACATCGACGATATGATGGTGAAATCGGCCAAGAAAGAAGACCATATCGGTCATTTGAAAGAGGCCTTCGAGATATTAAAGCAATACAGGATGAAATTGAATCCGGAAAAATGCGCCTTCGGCGTGGCCTCAGGAAAGTTTCTGGGTTTCCTTGTGTCACAACGAGTCATCGAGGTCAACCCGGACCAGATCAAGGCCATAGACATGCTACATGAGGTACTAAACAGCAAGAAATAGGTACAAAAGCTGACGGGGCGAATAGCCTCCCTATCGAGGTTTATTTCACGATCCTCGGATAGGTGCCACAAGTTCTTCAATGTACTGAAAAGGGATCATGGACTACAGTGGAACGAAGAGTGCATCGTCGCCTTGAGGAAACTGAAAGCATATCTGTCCTCGCCGCCACTACTCGTCAAGGCAGACCCAGGTGAGAGCCTGCTCGTATACCTAGCGGTATCGGAAGTCTCTGTCAGCAAAGTCTTAGCCCGCAAAAATAAAGGTACGCAATCCCCCATTTACTATATCAGCAAGACCTTAATCGATGCCGAAACAAGGTATCCACACCTTGAAAAACTGGCTCTGGCACTAGTCGTAGCTTCACGAAAGCTTAGACCATACTTTCAGTGTCACCCCATAAAAGTAATAACAATATTTCCCCTAAAAGGCATCCTGCATAAACCCAAGATCTCGGGCAGATACGCCAGATGGGCCATAGTGCTCAGCGAGAATGACATAACATATCACTCGAGAACTACCATTAAGTCTCAAGTACTCGCCAACTTTGTCGCCAATTTCAGTGCGGAAATTCTGTCGGAAGCGGTACAAGAGGACCTTCGCACCTCCACTCTCACCAAAATTTGGACCCTCTATACTGACGGAGCCTCAGATGCCTCGGGATTAGGATTGGGAATCATCCTCGAAGTCCCTACAGGCAAAGTAATTCGCCAGTCCATACGATGTCCCGAGATGACTAACAACGAGGCTGAGTACGAGGTTGTGGTTGCAGGTATGGAGTTAGCACTCAAGTACAGAGCCCAGTGACTCATCCTCCACTGTGACTCTCAACTTGTCGTAAATCAAGTCACCGGGACTTTCCAAATTAAAGAACAAAGACTACAAAAGTACCAATCAGAGATCCACAAACTGATGCTGGAATTCGATGAATGCCGACTCGAGTAGATACCTAGGGCACAAAACATTGAAGCAGATGGCCTAGCCAAGTTAGCCGCAGCCACTAAGAACGTCAACAAAGGAAACGCGGTCACACTCCTCCATTCAATCACTTCACCATAGCCCTTCATAAATTGGGGGATGGACATAATCGACCCCCTACCGGCTGGGAGAGGGAAGGTACGTTTTCTTTTAGTTTTAACTGACTATTTCTCCAAATAGGTGGAGGCAGGTGCGTACGCCCAAATACGCGAACAGGAGGTCATCACTTTTATATGGAAAAATGTTATATGTCGTTTCGGTATCCCCAAGGAAATCAGCTGCGACAATGAGCCTCAGTTCATCGGAAAGAAAATGACCGAGTTCTTCGAAAAATGGCACATCAAGCGGATGCTCTCCACTCCATACCACCCAGCGCCAACGGTCAAGCCGAGTCTTCCAACAAAGTAATATTGAACATACTGAAAAAGAAGCTCGATGAAGCTAAAGGGTTATGGCCCGAATTACTGCCTAAAGTACTATGGGCATACCGAACAACGCCAAAGTCCAGCATGGGAGAAATGCCATATTCACTAGTCTATGGAACTAATGCAGTCATACCCGTCGAGATCGGGGAGCCAAGTCTGAGATACTCCCATGACAGCGGAGCGGGTAACAATGAAAATAGGTTACAAGACCTAGATGAAGTCGTAGAACGGAGAGACATGGCCCATATAAGAATGATAGCCAAAAACAGCAGGTAGAAAGGTATTACAACAGAAAAGCCAAAGTAAGATCACTCAAAGTTGGCGACTACGTCCTCAAGGCCAAAACGCTAGCATCGAAAGACCCAAACGAGGGAAATTTGGGAGCCAATTGGGACAGACTATATAAAATCACAGCAATCGCAAACAAGGGATCATTCCAACTGGAAACAATAGAGGGAAAACCACTCCAAAACAACTGGAACGTCGCTCACCTCAAATACTTCCACTTCTAAGAGGCGTCTCCTGAGTCGTACTCTTTTTCCCTCACTTGAGTTTTGTCCCAATTGGGTTTTCTCCGGGAGGGTTTTAACGAGGCGGCAAAGGGGATGCCCCGAGGATCAAAAGCGCATTCATCACCTCGGTCCATCAACATGGTCTCTAGACCAAAGTAATGAAGGGACTACCCCAGTCAATCTCCATTGTATAAACATAGATCTCCATTGTATGAATAGAAGTCAATCTCTATTGTATGAATATAAGTCAATCTCCATTGCATGAATAGAAGGAAATCTCCATTGTATAAACATAAATCTCCACGATATGAACAAAAGTCGAATCGCCATCGAAGCTACATCGAAATGGCTAAGGCCATCGACATTGTTTGACCTCGTTTGAACCACGACGAATGTTACCTTGACGACAGTCGAAACAACATCCTAACGGCTAAGGCCATCGACATTGTTCGACTTCATTCAAACCACGACGGGTGTTACCTCGACGAATTTCGAAGCAACATCCCAACGTCTAAGGCCATCGACTTTGTTCGACCTTATTTGAACCACAACGGATGTTACCTTGATGATAGTCAAAACAACATCATCACAGCTAAGTCCATCGACATTGTTCGACCTCATTCGAACCACAACGAATGTTACCTCTACGATAATCAAAGAAACATCCCAACGGCTAAGGCCATTGACATTGTTCTACCTCGTTCGAACCATGATGGATGTTACCTCGAAGACAGTTGAAACAACATCCTCACGGCTAAGGCCATCGACATTGTTCGACCTCGTTCGAACTACGATGGATGTTACCTCGACGACAGTCAAAACAACATCCTAACGACTAAGGCCGTCGACATTGTTCGACCTCATTCGAACCATGACAGATGTTACCTTAACGACAGCCGAAACAACATCCTAATGGCTAAGGCCATCGACATTATTCGACCTTGTTCGAACCATGACGAAATCCCCTAAAAGGCGATATCCGTGAAGGCTAAGTATAAAACAAAAACAACAAAAGGGAAAAGCAAAGAACAGATGAAACAACAAAAACAAAATTTATATTACAACAAAAATTATATACATTCGTCCACATAGACAGATTTTTGTACACCGCACAACCAAAAAAGATGCGGAAGCAAAAATACACAAGGCTAAAACTAACTACCACCCCTTGTGGATAAGCGTCCTCATACCAGGCCTCCGAGTCAAGGCGATCGACATCCTCGGAAGAAGCATCCTCCCCATCAGGAGAGTCATGGTAGTACCCACACGATTCACGAGCTATATGCGCTTCTTTTCGTACTGCCTGAACCTCCGCCTCTGTCTCCTGACCCTCTGCATGCAAAGCTCTGTATATATCAAGTCGAGCCTCCGCATAGACCCATATTTCATGGGTACTATGATGCAGGCCCCTACTAGATTGGGGACGGGATGAGGAGGGCCGAGAATTGCATCTCGCTTCCTCAGACCTCGGTAGGGCGACTTGCCTCTGTAACGCAGCCAATTTGTCGGCATTAGCACCAAGCTCGCCCTTAAGCCTGTCAATTTCTGCCTTCCTAACATCAAGCTCGGCGGTCAGGCCCGCTACCCTCTACTGAAAATCGGCATTCTCCGCAGCCACCCCTCGATTCAGCTCGAGTTCGTCATCCTTCACCCTGAGGAGAGCCTCTGGCTCGCTGTTACGGGCAACGACCCTCACCAGCTCCCCATCGGCCTCCTCCAGCTCCGCCCCCCCTGCGTTCTAACTGGGCCTCCCTCTCCTTAAGCCCCTCGCGGAATACTTGAAACTCAGGGTCCTGTCGGTAGAGGTCGGCCACCGCCTGGTGCTTAACACACATTTTTAGTATTTCCTCAATAACTTCTTGTAGAGGTCCACTCTCTTCCTCTCACAACGGTCTCTCTCCACCTCCAGGATGAGGATCTAAAAAAAAAGGGAGAAAAGTAAGCATATTTCCGTACACATCCTACAATAAACAAAGAAAAACAGTAAGGTGACGAAACCTACCTGCAAAGCCTTACTGGCAACCTTCCGAGATAACTGTGCGTCATTCATTGTCCTAAGCATCCCGCTCTCAGAGGCGGCGCACAACAGGGTGAGCGACGACGCGACCTGCTCACTATTCAGCAATAGATTGCAACCCCTGGGGATTGTTATATGATAGGCAAGTCCATCCGCCGCCGCCTTCACTTGGGTATGACAACCCAAAAACTCGTTCACATCCTCAGGGGCGACATCGGAACCCGATTCAGTGGGTTCTACATTGTCCCCACCAATGTTAATCGATGAGCCCCCCTCAACAGGACACGCCGGGTCGACCCTTAGGCTGGCTCTCTCCTCACGTGCCTACCTTCCTAACCAAATAGCGTCGGCCATAAAAGTGGGCGCCAAGGCTACCTGAGACGTTCCGCCGTCTTCAGCTTCAACGACCACCCCTTTCCCATTCTCTAATCTTCTCCTTTTCCTTTCTGACGGCTCCTCACCCTGGGAAGATTTGTCGGCAGGATGTGAAGCATGCAACAGCAAAATTGGATCCCATACAGTCGCAACCTCAGACATAGCCCCCTGGCGGGGCGTAAGAGAAGGACTCCTACGAACAGACTCGAATAAAATGTCTTGTGCGCCCCCGACGATGGTAGAACGCACGGAAATAGGAGCTGCCCCCTTCTTCCTAGAAGGCCCTCGACCTATTACCATAAGATAAGTTAGGAAAGGTTGGCTAATCAACGAAGCAAAATCAAAAGTTTACCTGTAGGAACTTGAGGGCGGTAACGTTGCATGAAAGAAGGCCAGGTCCAGGTTTCATCCGTATGAGGCAGCAGATCGGCGACCCAGCTCCTTAGTCTGTTAACGGGCTGGGGTGGGCGTGCCATGGATGTATTATAAAAGTTAGAATCACGACAACAACATGCAACAAAAAACTTGACGAACTACGACACTTACGTGTGTTGTTCCATCTTTCTGGAAACCCGGTATGGTTGGAAACCAGATGTTCGGTCCTAAAGAAGAAATACTTGTGCCAAAATTTACGGCTCGGTCGGTCGTCAGTCCCAACCACAAATCCCTTCATACCACGCATCCTTAAGTGCACCATAATCCCCCTAAGGAAACCGGCTATGAATAAATGAAAAAGATGATGGACGGAGACGCTACTTCTGGCCAACGCTGCTTATTTAGTCAATAATAGCAATACTTTAAGTGTATACGGTGTGAGTTGAGCCGGTCAGATATGGTAGAACCTGAAGAACTCCTCCGTCAAGGGAAAGTGAGGAAGGCCATAGCCTATCAAAAAGGGGTACTTATAAAAGGCACAGTAGCCCGGCCTATGAACATCGACATTGTCCTCCCCCGCCGGGACCATCTCTACGTGGTCCAGAATGTTGTACTTCGCACGGAGGTCCTCCAAGTGGTTGAGTACCGCCTCGGAACGCACCAGAGCCGAAACTGCAGAATTTTTATTAAAATCACACCGAGGCAAAGAATGCCTCGGTAATAGATCTTCCACCGTGAGAGGACCGAGATCCTCTTCCACTTCCACTTCTCCGCCATCGGAGAAGGGCGGTGCATTCGACGGATCAGCCTCATGAGCCTTTTTGGTACGACGAGATTTGGGCATGTTTTTGTTCGAAAAAGATCACCCGAAGAGAAATGAAGAAGAAGAAAAACCTCTGATCAAGAACAGAGAGTATAGAAATTCGAAAATCAATAGAGGAGGACTAGTAAGTTCTCAAGAATGACTAAAAGTCCTTCAATGAAATTGAACCCTTCCCCTATTTATAGGGTTGGGTGGCGCCAGAATCGAAGCGTCGGGTTTCAAATAGACGTGGGAAACCAAGCGCCAAAATGTCAGTTCTTTTCCGCCTTGAGAATTTGCGTAATGATGACGCGTGAGAATGCTTACGTCACCTAACGCAGAATGTTCTACTTCAACATTCCAACAGAAATGATCGCCGTTTCACACCTATCATGTCGCGTCAAGTCAACAAAGTCAAATTCTCCCTGGCGAACATGTTGATTCCTTCCTGTTGCGACCCTGACGAGCGGAGGGACTAATTGTATGGGGTCAAATTTGACTAACCACGTCCCACCACCTACGTGACTAACCGTCGAATGTCTACGACTCGACATGAGAGAACGAACCCGGGGTGAGGTGGGGGACAACCTCAACCTGTTATAGGCTCCGCTATAAAGTACAACGACGTTATCACTCCTAGGATTTAGCTCGGATCCCTCTATTATATAAAGGGGGTCCGAACATTGTAATAGGGGATAACTTGTAACAAAAGAGCTGATTCTCTCTCTAATATTTATCTCTCTGATCTTTATTTCTCTCTCTCTCTCTATTATCCATACATTATTGTTATTATTCCGATTATTGAAACGATCCTGGGTATTATTATCTCCGACTACAATTTACCCTTTCATCTCTGTGATTGATTTGCTTAAAAAGGTTTTAACATCTTTTGAGTCAAACACAATCAAAGGTGTTAATATGGATATAATTGGACAAAATATTGGATGTATTTAGTTTTAGCGTAGAGGGGTGATTTTAAGGAGTTTTAGTGTCCTTTTATAAATTGTGACAACTGACGTTTGAATATCCAAAAAAAAAAAAAAAATCAATTTTTATTACAGTCTGGAAACATGTTTCGAAATCTCTATGAAATGTTTTAGAAAAGGTTATAAAATTTTTATGAAACTTAAAATCTTCAAAATCTGCAACGGATATTTTTCGTTGTATGATGATTTTACCACATTTGATTGCATTTAACTTAGTGGGCGTTTGGAAATACGAATTGTCAACTTCGGAAAAAAGAATGAAAAAAAAGTTTCAAGTGAGAAGAATATTTGAAAATTAGAATTGTATTTGGACATGAACATAATTTAGAGTTATTTTTTAAGTGAAAATTTTGAAAAATATATGTTTAGAGTTTTTAAAATTTTCGAAAATTCCGAAATTCAACTTCAAGTGAAATTGAAATTTTCATCGTCAAACATGATTCCGAAAAAAGTGAACTTTTTTTTTTCAAAAAAAAAAAAAAACTAAAAATTTTCTTATGGCCAAACGGACCCTTAGTTTCTTCTAAAGTCTATGCTAAATTGGTTTGAGATCAATATTTTAAAAGGTGGTGGCGTGAGACAAGGCATAAGCCCTAAGACATGGGGCATACCACGGAATTTTTTAAATTTTCGAAAATTTTCGAAATTCAACTTCAAGTGAAATTGAAATTTTCATCGTCAAACATGATTCCGAAAAAAGTGATTTTTTTTTTAAAAAAAACAACAATAACAACTACCTAGTAAAATCCCACAGAGTGGGGTCTGGGGAGGGTAATATGTACGCAGACCTTACCCCTGCCCCAAAAGGGCAGAGAGGCTGTTTCCGAAAGAACCTCGGCTCAAAAAAAAAAGGAAAAGAGAAGAAGACAATTCATTAGTCACTCCAGTAGAAACCATAATAGTAAAAGAAGCATAACAACCAAAATATACATGACATGCAATAACATTAACCGGTAACTAAGGCCCGGTGCTAAGATAGATGGCAAGGATAAAGTGAATTCAACATAGACTGCAATCTATCTATGATCAATCCTAATCCAACCCCGCCTTATCCCCGAAATAAAGTACGCAAAGCTCCACTACCCCTACCCTACAACCCTAATGCTTGACCTCCAAACATTCCTATCAAGGGCCATGTCCTCAGAAATTTGCAGTCGGGCCATGTCCTGCCTGATCACCTCTCTCCAGTACTTCTTAGGCCTCCCTCTACCTCTCCTCATGCCCACCACGGCCAACTGCTCACTCCTCCTCACCGGAGCATCAAGGCTTCTTCTCCGCACATGCCCGAACAATCTGAGCCTCGCTTTCCGCATCTTGTCATCCACAGGTGCCACGCCCACCTTCTTTCGGATATCCTCATTCCTAATCTTGTCTATCCTAGTGTGCCCGCACATCCACCTCAACATCCTCATCTCTGCTACCTTCATCCTCTGGATTTTTTTTTCTTATGGCCAAACGGACCCTTAGTTTCTTCTAAAATCTATGCTAAATTGGTTTGAGATAAATGTTTTAAAAGGTGGTGGCGTGAGGCGAGGCGTAAGCCCTAAGACATGGAGCGTAAATCCCATGGATCTTTAAATTTTACTAATTTCATGAATTTTAAGATAGTATAAAATAAAAAATATTATAAAAATTACTTTAAAATCACAAAATTATAATAAATAATCTATTTAAAATGTTTATAATTAATAATTCAACTATGAATTATAAAAAAGTACGACATATATCATAATATGCGAATTAGATGCAATGTCGTTGCAACACAAACATCAAAAGTAATGTATTCGATGCGAAACCTTATATGTATCTCTTGAGGAGTAATGAATCTTGAAAGAATTTCGGTATTATAATTGATTTTTTTTAAGATACTCCTTTTATTTAGTATGCTTTTTATTTGAAAGAACATTTATAAAAAAATATAATTCACAATTTAAATATGATTCTCAAGCATCATTTATTTTTAAGATTCAACAAGTTAATAAAGCGACACGTTATACACCATACTATACCATGATAACTAATTATTTGTAAATAATTACTAGTTAATACTGAGCTATTAAATTAATAAGTATTGTATCCCATTAACGTAAAAAAAATAATATTTAGGAAAATATTTATAAAAAAATTATTGACTATTTATATAATAAAGACATAACAAAGTTAATAAACAAATACTTTTAAATGAAAGATTTACTATTTAAATTTACTATCGTAGCAGTCTTAGTAGATAACATGCAATAACTTTTATTTTTATTAGGACATAAAATACTCCCAACTTAATAATTTATGATTAAGAAAATATAATTTTGAATAATAAACGATTTATTAAGAAAATTTGAGGATTTACAGGATTAGTTACACACAATTGCATAAAGTTCTATTAGGCAAGCCCAGTAAGCTAGCCATTGAGCATGTCCAGGGTGTAAGCCCCGACCACCAAGGCGTAAGTCTCACAAAACTAAGCCTCACACATAAGTCCAGGGGTATTTTATGAGTGCTCCGCCCGAGGACGAGTCCCAATTTTGCCTTTTAAAACAGAGTTTGAGATAACTCGTATGAATTGTTCTTACTACTCTAATTTCCATTTGATAGTTTGACGAGCGCAAAACACAACATAAAATTGATGCTCGTTAGCTAAGGATAATATAATATGATTATCGTCTCCAGAGGGATTGAATTTAAATAATTCTCTAGTAATTCCTGGTTTACCTGCTATTCGGGATTATCAAAACTTGATTGGAATGTTTACGAACTACAATTAACTATTAAAGTAAGGCAATTAACAATTGACCGCAAAAAACTAGAGATTGGCATAGCTGGTTTCTTATCAATGTGAGAAATAAGGGTTTTGACATGATAGGTGCAAGGTTGTTATTCTGGATATGATATTGTTATATTTCACTCTCGAGATTCTATCGATTCTCACGAATTCAATAGGTGATTAGCTTATACTTCTGATTAAGAGTCCTCTCTTGATTAAATCTAAATCTTTCAAATAAACTTATGTGAGGTGCGGTGAAAGTTGCAAGAATCTATTAGTAGGACTGATCTAAGAGAAAATTCTCGCGAATATTTCTCAATCTTAATTTAAATGATAACTCTAAAAGCTCTCTCGATTACTTCAAAGGATGACCAAAATAAATTAAGGCATACGCTGCAATGATATTCAATAAGATGTTCCTCTTTCGATTAAATACTATAAAGAATAAAATTACAACTATATTAAAGTTCCTTTAATAAATTCAAGCAATCAAACAATAATCAAATCCATAGATAACAATCAAGCCACCAAATCATGGCAAACCCTAAGGTAAACTACTCCATAGATATCGAGAAAGTCATCATAAATATAATTAAAGAGTAAGAAAATATCAATCTAATGTTACAATCAAAGTTCCCGTATTGAATTGATGGAAAGATGATGAAATCATGTGTCTTGTAGCCTCCAATGCTCTCTCAAAACTTTTAAGGACAAAATGTCCTTTTAAAATTTGTGTTTTTCATTTATTTATACCATGTAGGAATGGCCCCGGACGAAACTATCCTTTCCAAGCCGAAGTGAGAAAAGTTGGGGGAGAAAATACACTACCCCGGCACATCGGGCAGCGCACCATGCGCCGCATTAGTGGGAAGTTCAGAGGCCTATTTTTTTAACTTTGTAGGAATTTTGCACTAGCGCCCTGCGCCTCGCTACGCATGGAGTGGTGCGGTAGTGCATTTTTCTCACAGTACGTTTTTCTCACTTTTTGACATCCAAACTTGGCCCTCGACCCCCGAGTGTTATTCCCCTTAATTTCTTGGGCTTTTGCTCAGACTTCAAAGCTCCAACTTGTTCAAATTAGCTCCAAATTATCTTAATGTCACGACCCCAAAACCAATCCGGTCGTGATGACGCCTATCATGAAACTAGGCCAGTCGACACAATCCCAAAATAAATTGATATTTTATGATAAAGATGTTTTAAGCTATTAATTAATAAAATTTCACAATATAAGTCTAAATAACAAGTGCGGAAAGATCAAAGGCCCGACATCGGGGTGTCACAAGTCATGAGCATCTACTAAGGACTGTCTGAATACAACTAAGACTACCAGAGTCTAGAAAACACTAATATAGTCTATGGAAGATAAGAGGGAGAAGAGTAAGGCTGTGATCGCCATGAAACTACCTTGCCGACTCCAAATATCCGCGATGGATGAAAGATCAGCGCTCGTTATCACGACTCGCAACTCCTGGATTGCACACAAGGTGCAGGGAGTAATGTGATTACTCCAACTCAGTAAGTAATAAAAGTAAATAAAGACTGAGCAGTAAGAAACACATAAATCCATGCCATAAAATCACAGTAAGTACGATATGATTTCAAAACAGTCTATAAATCAAATCATCTCGCTAAAATCCAATTTCAGTAACAATCATTTGAAGATGTTTTTCCAACAATTTCAACAGAGGTTCAATGAAGCTTAGAGTAAAAGTGATGAAAGTCATAAATAGCCCATTGGGCAAAACATGTATCAGAAATCTCCCCTCGGGAATAACATGAATCAAGAGCACCCCTCGGGCAATATCATATCACTCACTCAGGGTACCCGCACTCACTGGGGATGCACAGACTCCGGAGGGGCTCCTACAGCCCAAGCGATATAACAAGCCACTTCGTGGCATAATCAATCAGGCCCTCAGACTCCCATATATCATATATCAGTACAACATGCTGCAGCGCAGCCGATCCCATGATATCCTCACAACACAGGCCCTCGACCTAACTCAGTCAGAAACCTCTCAAGCCACTCGGGCTATCAGTAAAACAGGGTGCTCAGCCCAAAATATCATTTTATGCTTCAAAACGGAGTAAATAAGACCGAGTTATTAAATCAGTAAAATATAGTATGACTGAGTATAAATATTAAATTAAAATAGTAATGAATAGTAGTAAAAAGCCCCTAAGGGTCCAAACAGCTTGGCACGAGCCCAAATATGGCATTGAGCCCAAAACATAGTAATACCTTCCAAAACACATAAGTATCAAATAGTTTCCAGTCAAGTAAGCAACTTAATAGTCGTTACGGGGCAGACCAAGTCACAATCCCCAACGGTGCACACTCTCACGCTCGCCATCTAGCATGTGCGTCACCTCAAAATAGTGAAACAATGTGAAATATGGGGTTTCATACTCTGAGGACAAGATTTACAACCATTACTTACCTCAAACTGGACAAAAATCTAACCCGCGGTGCTCTTGCCTCTCGACTCGGCCTCTAAATGCTCCGAATCTTGCTAATATACCCTTGAATTCCTCCTCAAAATCGCCCTCAAAAGCTCCAATATTGTCCAAAAATGGTGGAAAATATCACCATTCAAACTTATTCAAACCTTCGGAACACTCAAAACAACATCAAAATACCAAATCACCCTCGGATTCAAGTCTAAGAATTTTCAAACTTCCGAATTCCGCAAATAATGCCAAAACATGTCAAACCTCACTTGAATGACCTGAAATTTTATACACACATCACAAATGACATGACGGACCTATTCTAATTTTCGAAATTCCATTCCGACCCCGATATCAACATTTTCAATTTCGCCAATTGAAGCCTAAATCTACCACAGACCTCCAAATTACATTCCGAACACGCTCCTAAGTCTAAAATCACCTAACGAAGCTATCCGAACCATCAGAATCACATCCGAGATCTTCTACACATAAGTCAACATCCTGTTGACTTTTCCAACTTAAGCTTCTAAATAAGAGACTAACTGTCTCATTCTACTCCAACACCGCTCCGAATACAGAATAACCAATACGATATGGTAAAATACAGCTGGACAACACATAAGAAAACAGAAATGCGAAAAACGGGATTGTAACTCATGAAACGACCGACCGGTTCGTTACACTTAATAACTCGAAACTATTTTCTTCAAGGCATAAAATACTTAATAAACGCAAATCACCATTAATTAAGTTCAACCACAAGTAAAATGAAATGATTAAAATACAAACTATGACTAAAACATGAGTTTCTAGCCTACCATCGTAGTTCAATTTGTCATGGGGCGTATTTCTTTTGGAGTAAATTCATTTTATTCCATAACAGTTTGAATTAAAGAATAGGGAACAAAGTCCAAATATGCCTTTCCTCTACAAAATATCTTAATTTCACTTGTTTTACATATTTTGAAACAAATTATCTCGTATTATTTTTAATTATAAAGAAACTCCCATCTAAATTATAACGACTTAAAAAATAAAAAGATAAAATGGAACCTTTTTTGGTATAATATATTCTTATCCGTTGTCACAAAGGTTTGTAGTTGCTGCAACATTTTCCACATTGATTTGCAATGTGCAATTTCCAATTTGCTTCGTCTTTTCCTGTATAATTTCTCATCTAAATATTTTCCATGGTCTGAAGTGATAAACAAGAAATTCACTTCTATTTAGGGAGAAAAGGAAAAAAAGAAAAGTCAAAAGGAGTTGGTGTGTGAATTGCCTTATCACTTCGCCAACTGTGTTCACTTTTCACAATAGAATGAAGTGATCAAACTTGGCTTATCTCAACTTTTCAGATTTCGTACAAACCTTACTTTCCAAATCCTTAGCCTTTATTGAAAAACAATATGCTGTTTTAAATAATTAAAATCAAATTAATAGCTTTTACTAAAATTTCATGCTTAGTCCTTCACTTTTCCCAAATTATTCATTTTAGTAAGAACTACTCCTCCGATTTAATTTATTTGAATAATTAAAAATTACAATTTTAAAAACTCAAAAGGTAAAAATATTGTGGGGTCATAAAATTTATGTTTTTATTCTATCTTTTCATTAAGGATAAATTGAGTAGAATAAAAATATAAAGTAAATTATCTACAAATATAAAAAATGTGTCATTCTTTTCTAAATAAACAAATAAGAAAATGTACCGTATAAATTGAAACGGAAGGAGCAAGAAATATTTGATGTGATTCCGTTAGTAAGTACTCTATTATTTTGTATAATTGTCACAAATTTCAAATATAAAAACTTGACTGATTTTCTATAATATACTAGTAACATTTTAATTATTATTCTAATATGTTCTTTTATTATCAATTGTACAATATACAAGTTCAAAATATATCTTAAACTTGTATTCAACAAACCTGATAACATAAGAAAGAGAAAATAACAAATAATCTCTCACTTCTAATTTAGGTAACATAATTTTTGTGTTAATGTATTTTAATACTAAAATTATAATATTAAAGTGCACTATTTCTTATGAGATATTGATTATAATTTGATTAAACTTGAAATTTCAAAAGTAAAGAAAACCCTTAAAATTTATGATCTTAAAATGTCATAATAGCTTTGTATCTATAAAATGTTGTATACTTGTATTATTAAATAGATTATAATATTTTTATAATTATACTTCTTTTTAATTAATGCTAAAATAAGAAGTTTCACAATTTCAATTTTCGAACAGATATATTTAGCTATCGCTACAATCAAAGGATGTGGTGCAGTGGATGTGACTGTTCTTCCCTTAATCAGAGGTCTCGAGTTCGAACCGTGGGTATAGAAAAATCCTTGGTAGGGAGCACTCCCCCCCGAAAGGGGTCCTACGTGATGCGAATCCGGATATAGTCGTGCTAAAATACGAATACCGGACATCGGGTGGGAACCAAAAAAAAGCTATCGCCCATCTTTTGTCGTTTTCATTTTTTTTTTTCGTTTTCAGTTGAAGTCGTCCGATTATGAGTGAGTTGTGTGGGGTCCCCCTTCCTCATTTAACTGTTCTAACGTGCAATAATGCGCAAAATAATAATAATATATACAATTGTTTAAGGCGGGGACCCCAAAGATAGTGGAATCAACTTTATTTTAATTTATCGTTATCTGAATGATTGAAGTGAATCTAAACAATATAGGCGAGTGTGCTTGTATGAAAGGTGGATGTACTGATATTCTCCTTAACGACAATATAATAGATAATTTTTGTCTGACTCACGTATTTAGGATGTTAAGTCAATCGAATTCTAAATTTCCATTTGCTTATCAAAGTACTCCATGACTCAGCGCTTCACTCTAGTAGTAATTCTATTAGCAAAATGGTCTCTGAGTCCCGTAAACTTGCACTTATTTTTAAAAGTTGGTAAACAAACTTATAAGTTTTTCATTTTAACACTTTTACTTAATCAAAACCTATATTTTAAATACCTCCAGCAATGTGCGGTTCTCACTTGCTTGACAATGATAACATATCACATACTAAGCTATTTTATTGGTTGATACGTGTAATTTCTTGTCACGATCCGGATTTCTCACCATCGGAATCGTGATGGTGCCTACTCGTGGTAGCTAGGCATGCCAACTTATTTACCTTATCATTAATAAACAAATCTGTCAATAATTTATAGCATCAATAAGAAATATAGAATTCAATAATAATAATAATAATAATAATAATAATAATAATAATAATAATAATAATAA
>MU696101.1:2990-51828 GCA_026770625.1 Nicotiana glauca | reverse complement strand
CCTCATATGTTATTGTTGCGGCGTGCAACCCGATCCTCAATATCATTGTTGCGGCGCGCAACCCGATCCATATCATTCAACAGTCTGACTCCCCAAACAACAGTCACAATTAAGGGGAATAAAAATAAGCAAATATTTGATGAAATCCCGGCAAGGAAGAGAATTCAACAAGTTCAACCAAATGTCCCGATAAGGGAATAATCAACAACGCTTTCTCTTTCTTACTTTTCTTCTGTTGTAGTCCACTCTACCATTTTGAGCCAATGCTCCCAAGAATCAAGCNCCCTACCTCGGCCCCTAGCATGGCCACGTCCTCTGCCCCTAGCGGGAGCTGCCTGGGGCTCGGACTGCTGATTGGTATATGAGGAAGCACGTTTTCTCGCCATCTACGAAAGAACAGAGTAGAAATTCAATCAGCATTGAGAAACAAAATCGCACTACAAGAAACAACAAATGAGAGATTTTTCCTAACTCAGTAGCCCTTGGGGAGCGAGTACAGACGTCTCCGTACCGACCCCTCAGACCCTACTAAGTTTGTCCGTGAGTTGTGAGACCTATGTAACCTAGTGCTCTGATACCAACTTGTCACGACCCGGATTTTCCACCATCGAGATCGTGATGGCGCCTACTCGTGGTAGCTAGGCAAGCCAACTTATTTACCTTATCATTAATAAACAAATCTGTCAATAATTTATAGCATCAATAATAAATATAGAATTNTATTCGTATCACAATTCGAGCCAATGCTTCTAGGTATCAAATAATCATATCACCGTTCACATATTATTCACAACATGTAGAATCCTCCAATAAGCACAAAATTCACAACCAATTCATGATAATCATTCTATAAGGACTCACGGTCATGATAGACACCAATGTATAGATACTCGTCACCATGCCTATACATCGATCACATAGCAATTAGCAACAAGACTCGACTCCTATTCCCTCAAGCTAAGGTTAAACCAAACATTTACCTCAAATCCTTGAAATCCACTTAATCCTCAACTATCGCTTTACCTCATGGTTCCACCTCCAATTCGCTCGAATCTAATCACAAATTGCTCAATTAATTTAATAAACACTAGATGAATCAATTTGAATGCATAAAAATGAATCTCCCAAGTTTTTCCCAAAAATTCCAAAATCGCCCCCGGGTCCACATGGTCAAAACCCGAGGTTCGAACCAAAACCCAGTTATCCATTCCCCCACGAATTCAAATATGTAATTTATTTTGAAATCGGACCTCAAATCGAGGTCCAACTCCCCAATTTCTAGAAAACCTAGGTTCTACCCAAAAACCCCAATTTCACCCATGAAAATCCTTGATTTTAAGTGGAAAACATGTTTAATGATGTTAAAGATTGAAAGAATTGAGTAAAAATCAACTTACAATTGATTTGGGATGAAATTTGCTCTTGAAAAATCGCCTATGATGTTTGGATTTTGAAAGAATGGTGAAAAGTGATGAAAATTCGACTAAGTATAAAATTTGCTAGGCCTCGGATATGGGAATTGCGAACTGGGTTCGCAATTGCGAACCCGACATGGCTGGGAATTGTGAGATTTTAGTTCACATTTGCGAACTTGGGCCATTTGGGGAAGGTTCGCATTTGCGAACATTTGGTCGCTTTTGCGAAGTCACTCCCTTCGCATTTGCGAGCCGCTGGTCGCATTTGCGATCATAGCCCAGATTTCCCCTTCTTCGCATTTGCGAAGAAAAGTCCGCATTTGCGAGACCATAAGACCTGGGCTTTCTTCGCATTTGCGATGGGCCATTCGCATTTGCGGACGTCGCTATTGGGAACCAGCTGGTTTTTCAAGGGTTCAAATGCACTCACGGCCTATCCGAAACTCACCCGAGCCCTCGGGGCTCCAAACCAAACATGCACCTAACCTCAAAAATATCGTACGGACTTACTCATGCGATCAAATCACCAAAATAATATTATATACATAGAATCAAGCCTCAAAACACATGATTTTCTTCTAAACTTCATAAACTTTCGAATTTGGAACTTATAGTCCGAAACACGTCAAACAACGTCCGATTTCAACCAAATTTTACAGAAAGCGCTTAAACAATATATGAGACTTGTAACGAGCGTCGAGACCAAAATACGAGCCCGATACCACAGTCTTTTAATCAATTTTCATTTTTCTTTTTCCTTAATAATTTCAGAAAAACAATTTCACAGAAAATTTCTTTCCTCGGGCTCTAGACCTCGGAATTCGACTCCGGGCACATGGCCGAGTCCCATATTTTTCTATGGACCTTCCGGGACCGTCCAATCTTGGGTCCGGATCCGTTTACCCAAAATATTGACCAAAGTCAACTTTAATCATATTAATATCAAAATTCATCATTTTTCACATAGAATTTATATTTAAGCCTTCCGGCTATATGCCCGGACTGTGCGCGCAAATCAAGGAAAGTTAGAATGAAGTTTTCAAGACCTCAAAAGTACGAAGTAGATGAGAAAATAGGTGATGACCCTTTGGGTCGTCACATTTGTGGATACCATCTTTATAAAAATCTATTTATTTTTATGAAATACTATAAAATGGTAGCGTCTATAATTTGTAAACAAGTTACTCCTACTACTATTCTTAATTATGTAGTTAACCTCACTACCACTCACCATTACTGTTATAACTCTCACACCTCTATAACCTCTCTCATGATCTCTCCCATGATTCTTATGGTTGATGATACATGACATCCTTTTGGTGTTGCTCAATGTAACCCTATAAATAAAGGTATTGAAAATAATATTTTATAAACTTAGAACACTTGAAAGTACTAAGAATGTTATCTCTACATCTCTTATTTTATATTGTTATTTTGAGCTTAATTTCTTAGCAAGTATCATTACGAGGCTCTAATCACTTGAACTTGATTGTCTGCTTCAGTCGTGTCTAATTTTATCTCTTAAAGTGATGAGTTCTTAGTTTCGATTAAGAATATCACAGAAGAACAATCTCTGGTGGAAATTCGAAAAAGTTGAGGATCGAGGTATTCTAGAACTCAACTTCAACTTACAATATTCCTGCCATCATAAGGCAACTAATAAGGTTACATCTTCCTAATGATCTTTCTCGTTAAAATTTCTTTCTTCATCTACTAATATTTTCCTGCCTTAATATGTTGAAATGATCACGAGTATAAGAGAAAAATTATAGACTAGAGTTATCTAGACTTGCAACATCTCTTTCCAGGCCAACCATTTACATTAATGGAGTAGCTTTTTTTTTTTTGATTTTATTATAAAAAAATCAACATATTAATGATTTAAGATGTTAAATGATAAAAGGATAATAAAGTCATTTCTTAAAATTAAGTCATTAATATCAGTGTATCCGGTATTAAGTTAGTTGGTAATTTAATTATAAATAGGAGACTTGTACTATTTTAGAAACTATGCTTTGAATGGTAAATTGAGCACTTACATTACATTTCTGCTCTCAACCTTAATAGAAAAAGTTTCCCTTCTTGATCTAGGGTTGAATCCCTTTCTTTTTTCTTGAATACTAACATGGTATCAGAGCTTGCAAGTTTGAAATCCTAGCTTACTTTCATCAAATATTTTTCTTAATTTCTTTGAATCTGATTGAATTCGCAAAATTGAGTGAAAAATGGGATCAATTGGAGAAGAATTAGGCCAAAACTACTAGAATTCCAGCTACAGGGCATCACTTGAATTAGAATATTGGAACTCCAATTGCTGGAATTGATTACAATCACCCTTTATTTCTATCTCCTACCGATGTGAGTAAAATTCAGATAATATCATATTAATTAACATGTATGGAGAATTACTCTATCTGGAATCATTCTATGTGTGTTGCATTGTTAGGTAGGAATAAACAAGGCATGGTGGAGGGAACATGCAAAAAAAAAAAAGATTCCCAGACACTATATGGAATCATTGGGAAAGAGTTAATGCTATAGAATTATCTTGGATAATGAATTCAGTTTCTAAAAAATTGCTAGGTGAAATTATGTATGATTCGAGTCCGCAAGTATTTTAGAATGATTTGTAAGAAAATTTAACAAAGTAGATGACTCAAGAACTTTTAATCTGGTTAAAGAAATTGCAACATTAAGTCAGGGAACTATGTCTCTATCGTATATTTTTCAAAACTTAAGGACTTATGAGAAAAATTTGAGGCTTTAGTACCTGCTCCTGGTTGTGACTGTCCAAAATTCACCTGCTCCTGGTTGTGACTGTCCAAAATTCAAAGATTTTGTGGTGTATTTTATATGCTCAAGCTAGGAGTCAAATTTTGACAAGGATACACACTCCTACTGTGAATCAAGTATGTGTTAATAGTAATTGACGAGACAAAAAAGTCAGAAAGCACCAGGATTCTAGGTGCTAATTCTGCCTTAACTACATGCAACTATGAGATTGCAATGCATACAAGAACATGGAGAAATAAGCACAGAAAATTCAAGAAAAATTATAAAATACAGTGTGATTTCTACAAAATGAAGGGACATAGCAAAGAGAACTACTATAAAATTATGGGATACCCTCCAACTTTTAAATTAAAAAGGTGAGAAAATGTAGAAAATAATGTAACATATAATGTCAATTACTCACACACAATAATTAAATTGTGAAAAATAAATTAGTTCCTACATTCAGCTATGGACAAAATACTAATGTCTATGATCATACAATTTGAAGAAACTTGGGATAGAGTTCAGGTTCACAAACTCAGATGTTAAGTCAATCGACTTGTAAATTTCAGTTTGCTTATCAAAGTACATCAGGTCTCTGCGCTTCACTCTAGTAGTAATTTTATTAGCAAAATGGTCTAAGAGTCCCCTAAACTTGAACTTATTTTTAAAATTCGGTAAATAAACTTGTAAGTTTTTCATTTTAATACTTTCACTTAATCAAAACCCATATTTTCAATAGCTCTAGCAGTGTGTGGTTCTCACTTGCATGACAAGGATAACATGTCAAACGCTAGGCCATTTTATTGGTTGATACATGTAATTTGTGGGTACCCTTTTTATTTGAAAAAAAAATCTATTAGTTTTATGAAATATTATATAATGGTAGACGTCCATTATTCCTGAACAAGTTACTCCTACTACTATTCTTCATGATGTAGTTAACCCAATTACTTTTCACCATTATAGGTATAACTCCCACATATCCATAGCCTCTTTTATGATCTCATGTGATTCTAATGGTTAATGATACATGATATCCTTCTTGTGTTGCTTAATGTAACCCTATAAATAAATCTATTGAGAATAATATTGTATACACTTAAAACACTTGAAAGTAATAAGACATCTCTTATTTTATATTGTTATTTTGAGCTTAATTTTTTAACAAGCATCATTACGAGGCCTGTATGCGGGAAAAACCGTGGGTAACATATATCCCGATTTTCCGGTGGATCAAACGAAGCAAGGATATAATTACACGGGATCGAAATTAAAGCTAAGAACTTCTTGTACCAAGGACCGAACAAAAAGCTCGCTATCGTACTTAATAAAACGATGCACCCCAGACCCGAGAGGGATTCTGAGACTTCGGAAAGCGCATGAACGGTTACACACGACTAACGGAGGGCCGTGATATCCGCGTCCAACCGGATATTACGACGCTAATCTCGTTCGATGTCGATAACGGATCAATGATTAATGAGAAAGGAAGATTTTTATCATTTTTAGACTTGTACTAGGGATGAAGCTCTCCTACTATATAAAGGGGAGGCTTTTATTTCAATAGAGGATATGATAACACGCATACCAAGGCAATATAAAGTTATTTCTCTGCTTTCTAGCTACTACAAAGCGTTTACTTTACTTGTCTCTTTGTTCTTGATTGGCTTCGAACCCAAGACCCAACTGAGGGTAGAAACTATCGCCCAATCCAAGTTCTGCTAGGTCATAACGTTACGACTGGTTTGATTAGTCATTGTATCTTTAACTCATTTATCTAACATTCTTTACTATTTATGTTGAATTAAAATCCACATATCTTTAAAACTGTGTATAAATTTGACTCTTATCTATTTTAAGGGTAAAACTTTGGCACCAACCATTGGGCTAAGGATAATAGTGATGGGTTGATAAAGATTTCTATAACACACTCCATTTTATGCTTGTTCTTTAAGGTTTCAATTTCAGGTCAACTTAAAAATGTCAAATTCTTAGTCTGCTCACTTGAATGTTGAGGTTGAATCTGGCCATCATGGAAAAAATAACAACCTAGTGCCAAGCAATAAGGTGCCCCCTGCTGATCCCAACGGAGTCCTAGCGGCCGATGAAATCGATGCCAATTCACAGATTGCTATCAACGCCCACCTGCCCCGAAAATAGCATTTGTGGAGACCCTCGACCAATAGTTTGAGAAACTCCCGAAGGCAAAGGTGATGGGATAAGCCTACGGCTAATCTTCAAAATTTCGTAGGCTCAACTAGCGAAAATAGCACAACTATAGATTCAAGGCCACCCTCCCTTGGTAGGGTCGAGCCCGAGCAATCCCGGGAGAACACCCAAAGAAATTAGTACACCAAGAGGTCGGGTGAAGCTGAGCCCGGGGCCAATCCCGAGATAATAAAATTCTTGAAGCTTTGAAGAAACGGATATAATCAAGAGAGAAGAAAATTGAGGCCAACGACAAAAAGATGGAGACATATAACTCCAGGGTTGATCAAATCCCAGGAGCACTCCCGATATTAAAAGGACCAGATTCCAATAAGTTTATCCAAAAGCCTTGCCCTCCAAGTGTTGCATCGAAGCCAATCCCGAAGAGGTTTCATATGCCCGATATTTCTAAGTACAACGGAACCACGAATCCAAACGAACACCTCCTATACATACACCATCAAGGGAAATGACTTGGAGGATGACAAAATCAAGTCAGTGTTGCGACAGAAGTACGAGGAAACTCTATGAAAAGGAGAAATGATATGGTACCACAACTTACCCCCAAATTCTATTGATTCGTTTGCTATGCTTGCAGATGCCTTTGTCAAGGCTCATGTCGGGGACATCAAGGTCGAGACCAGGAAATCGAACCTTTTCAAGGTTAAGCAAAGTGCTTAGGGAGTTCGTATCAAGGTCTTAAATGGAACAGATGGATCTGCCTCTGTTTGCGAATAATTGGGTCATTCAGGCATTCACTCAAGGACTTAACCCCCGAAGTTCCTTGGCTTCACAGCAACTAAAACAAAATTTAGTAGAATACGCGACGGTAACTTTGACTGACATCCACAACAGGTACCAGACGAAAATTAGAGTCGAGGAAGATCAACTCAGAACCCCTTCTGGGGCCATATATCCCGTTAGAACCAATGAAAGATCTAAGAGAGTCGTCGATCATGAACTAAGATCGATTCGAGGCCAGTATCAACCATAGAGCGGAGATGAAAGGGGAAATGGGTTCGAGAATCACCCTATGAGTAACTACAAGAGAAGTGATAGAGGGCCCAATAGATGAGGTATGATGAGAAAATATGGTTTCTACAGGTCACTAGGGGCCAGGGAAGCACCAAGATTGTCGGAATATAACTTAAACGTCGATGCTTCTTGTATCGTGTTAGCCATCGGGTGCATCAAGGACACCAAGTGGCCTCGACCAATGCAGTCTGATCCTACCCAGAGAGATCCTAACTTAATGTGAAAGTATCATGTCACTCATGTCCACATGACCGAGGATTGCTGGCAATTGAGAGAAGAAGTTGCCCGGAAGTTTAATAACGAGCACCTACAAGAATTTTTGAGTAATCGAGCCAAAAAACACTTCAGAAATAGGGACACCAACAAACAGAACAAATAAGAGGAACCTTAATATATCATCAACATAATCATTGGAGGGGTCGATGTTCCTCAAGGGCCAATGATAAAATGTACTAACGTATCCATCAAAAGAGAAAAATACACTAGAGATTTTATCACGGAGGGAACCATTTCGTTCAGCGATGAGGATGCAGAGGGAATCGTACAACCCCATAATGATGCATTGGTAATATTCGTACTTATCAATAAATCTTGAGTTAAACGTGTGTTAATTGACCTAGGTAGCTCGACCAACATCATCAGATTAAGGATCATAGAGCAGTTAGGGTCACAAAACCAAATAGTGCCAGCAGTACGGGTGTTGAACGGACTTTAATATGGCATGCAAAACCACTAAAGGGGAGATAACCCTACCAATGAACAGCGCTGGGACCATCCAAGAAAAAAAGTTCTATG
This sequence comes from Nicotiana glauca, assembly GCA_026770625.1. Classification (NCBI taxonomy): domain Eukaryota; kingdom Viridiplantae; phylum Streptophyta; class Magnoliopsida; order Solanales; family Solanaceae; genus Nicotiana; species Nicotiana glauca. Next base: position 43,597 of record MU696101.1, on the reverse strand, counting down.
TAATCGAATAAGACATGAGACATAACACTCTATTCGGAAGACTATGGGTTCAAAACAAGAGGGCGGTACCTTCGATGTTACATAAGGCATTAAAGTTCCCTACACCAGGAGAAATCAAGACGGTATACAGAGAGCGGCCGGCTACAACAAAGATGTTCGTAGTCGATGAAGTACTCCCGGTGCCTCCCCAACTCGAAATTTAGGAACGCGAAGCTGACCAGAAAGGCCAAAGTCAAATAGCAACCATCGATGCCGGTCCCGACCGGACCAGAGGAACGAGAAGTTGATGGAGTTTCGAGATTATTCAAGGCTCCTGATGATACCGATATCACCAAGGCAGCATTATAAGAGTTAGAAGAAGTTATATCGATCGAGCACCTACTGGATCGAAAGGTTTACATAGGCACGGGGTAATCACCTGAGCTCAGGAAAAAACTCATTAATTTTATTAAAGCTAAGATAGCTTGTTTTGATTGGTTCCATCTTGACATGATAGCGATCTTACCGAAGATAAATACTCATAAGCTGAGTTTGGACCCGAAGTTCCACCCAGTTAAATAGAAGATGAGATCTCAGTCTGAGATCAAGTATGCATTCATTAAGGACGATGAATCTAAACTCCTAAAGATAGGATCCATTTAGGAAGTTAAGTACCCGAATTGGTTAACTAACATAATGGTAGTACCTAAAAAAGGAAATAAGCTAAGAATGTGTGTAGATTACAAAGATCTGAAAAAGGCACGCCCTTAAGGATTTTTTCCCTTGCCCAACATCGATCGGATAATCGATACGACGGCCATACACGATATACTCAGCTTTCTCAATGCCTATTCCAGGTACAACCAAGTTCGGATGGACACGGGCGACCAAGAAAAGACTTCTTCTATCACTGAATTCGGCACCTATTGTTATAATGTAATGCCTTTCGAATTGAAGAACACCGGTACCGCCTATCAATGGCTAATAAACCGGATGTTCAAAGAATAAATAGAAAAATCAATGGAAGTTTATATTAACAACATGTTAGTCAAGTCCCTGCGAGCAGAGGACCATTTGAAACATTTTAGGAAACCTTCGATAAATAGAAGAAATACAATATGAAGCTGAACACAAGAAGTGTACATTCGTGGTTCGGATCGAGAAAATTCCTCACAATCATGGTATCCAATATGGGGGTCGAGATCAATCCTGGCAAAATCAAATCCATAAAAGACATCTCTATGGTAGATAATGACAAGGGCATTCAAAGACAGATCAGGCGTATAGCCGCCCTGGGCCGGTTCATATCGAGCTCCTTAGACAAAAGCCATCGGTTCTTCTCACTGTTGAAGAAGAAGAATAACTTTTCCCGAAACCCAGAATGCCAACGGGCTTTAGAAGAAATAAAATGGTACCTATCAAGCCCGCACCTACTGCACACTCGGAAGGCGGGCGAATATTTCTACCTTTACTTAGCGGTTTCTGAGGTGGAGGTACGTGGAGTCTTAGTTGGGGAAGAGGAAGGTATGTAATTTTCTATTTACTATGTCAATAGAACTCTAGGTGAGGCTGAAATAAGGTATCATCACCTGGAAAAATTGGCGCTCGCTTTCCTAAGTGCCTCCAGAAAGTTAAAATCGTACTTTCAATGTCACCCCAGATGGTACATCGTGTTGCACGACATCACCCTTTGTGCTTTACTCTCTTTCCTCACAACAAGAAAATAATGCACGACATCCCCCTTCGTGCTTTAACATTCATCCTCACCCTAACAACAATCACAAACAAGGGGCGAGAGAATAAACAAAATAATAATAGAAATCCCGGCAAGGGAACACAATTAAAAAATTAAATCCCGGCAAGGGTACAACATCAATAATCTCAACGTCCCGGCAAGGGAAATAATCAATAAGCAACAATATCCCAGCAAGGGAACAATTTAAATACTCTTTCTCTTTATTTCACTTATATTTCATATCTCACTTTACCACTTGAGCCAGTTCTCCAAAGGGTTCAATCATTTCATATACTTTCATATTTGTAATATAACTTGAGCCAATGCTCCTCGATGTTCATAGGTCACAATTTCCTTTCACAAGCTTTCACAACAAATAGGAATCATCACCAAGGCAAGAGAAATACAACGAAATCAAGATATTCACAATTTAAAGACTCACGGTCATGCTAGACACGAATGTATAGATACTCGTCACCATGCATATACGTCGTACTCGACAATTACCACATAGCAAATAGGACTCAACTCATAATCCCTCAAGCTAAGTTTAGACCAAACACTTACCTCAAACTTCCACGACCAATTCAATCCTCAATAACCTCCTTTCCTCTCGAATTTGGCTCCGAATCAATTGTATATATACAATAATGACTTCAATACATCAATAAAATGCTAAACAATACAAACCCAATGCCTAATTATAGCTTTTTCATCATTTTCCCCAAAAACTCAAAAATGGACCCCGGGCCTGCTTGGTCAAAACACGAGGTTCGGACCAAAATCAAATCACCCATTCACCCACGAGCCAGAATATATAATTTATTTTTAAATTCGACCCCAAAATGAGGTCTAAATAAAAAATAAATCAAAAAGCCCTAACTCTACCCAAATTCCCAATTTTCTACCCTAAATCACATGTTTTAGGCCTAGAATTTCAATAGATGTTGAAGGAATGAGAGAAAATGAGTTAAGGATTACTAACCCAAGAGATTTTGGTGAAGAATCGCTTCAACGGTCGCCTAAGATCTTAGAGAAGAAAGGTTTTGTGAAATTTTTGATGAATCCCGTAATGATACTGTTCTGGAAATTTTAAAGTTTGACTGGACGAAACTGCTCTATACGATCGCAAAAAAGGTCATGCGATCGCATAGGGGAAGGGTAAGTTGGTCAATGTGATCGCGAACAAAACACTGCGATTGCATAGAAGAAGGGACTTCGCATTCCCAGGTTTTGACTTAATGTATCGCGATCGCGTAAGAAGAATGCGATCGCATAGAATGGAGTGGGGTTACCTTTACGCGATCGCGAGAAGACCTACGCGATCGCATAGAACAAATAGGACCCCTGGGAACCTACACTATGCGATCGCGATACTGCTTATGCGATCGCATTGCACTAGACATCAGAACATCAGTACTGCTATTTTCTGCAACTTTTCTAAGTCAAAAACCATCTCGAAACACATCCGAATCACACACGAGCCCTTGGGGCTCCTAATCAAATACATGAACTAACTCTACAACATCATACGAACTTAACCGCGCGATCAAATCATCAAAATAATATCATTACCAACAAATTAAATCTCGAGATCAAAGCATTTTTCCAAAACTTCATCAAGTTTCAAAGTTGCCAATCGATTAGGCTGTTATAGGCTATAGTTGTTCTGAATCAGTGCTGAAGAGTTTTGTATTTATGTTCTATGATGTTGATTATATACGATTTTTTGCATCTGGTTTGATCACTGATTACCGTGGTGCTACAAGGCTGTATTGTGGTACGGGCCCAGTCTGAGACCGGTCCGGGACTGCGAGCCCACATGGGTTTTGGGCTAAACGGACTGGCCCGTATGGTCCGATCCCAAGCGGTCCTAGGAGCCCACTATGGGCTGGTCCAGCATGGAGAGAGCGCAAGCCCGGACCGTGTAGCCCGAGATTGGCTGGCGGGTCTGGGCCGGTTCAACCGGGCCTAACTAACGGCTATTTTTTTATTTTTTTTAAATTGGCCAACGGTTGGAAGTTTAAAAACTAGCCGTTGGCCTGCCAATTTAGCCATTTGGCTTTTAAAAAAATAGCCATTTGCCCGCCAAACTGTGTTTTAACCCCAAACTTTTTATAATTATACTTTTTCGCTATTCTCAACTATAAATACCCCCTCATTCTTTCATTTTACTCACAAAATAATCTATCTCTTTCTAATTTTCTTCTATAATTGCTTACTTTATTATTGCAATTGTGAAGTTGGTGAATTGAAGTATTCAAGTCTTCAACGATATATAATTTTCAAGAAGTTGTTCGGAAACTCGGTAAACTCGTTCTTTTTTTTAGTTTGTATAATTATAATTAATATGGCCTTTTCTTTGAAAAAAATGTTTGGTGGTAAGGGAAAATCTAAAATTGGTGAATCTAGTGGCCAAGCTACTACTCCTCCCCTGGCTTCCTAACCCAGACCTGTTACCCATCTTCCTCCACCTGTTATTCTTGTTACTGATAACCCTTTTTTTCAATTTACCGATAGTCAATTTTGCCATGATATTGCACCAGGTCAACAATTAAATGATGAATATATGAATGCTCTTTACGCTAATCCAACTATAGATGAAAATGATGAGGAAAATGATGATTTAGATGAAATGCAAGCGGACTTAGATGATACACCTACTAGTCCTATTGTTAACCAACTGATAATAATCCAAATGATGCCCCGCCTGACCCTCATGTAGTAACCTCTACTCAAATAGACAACCTTCTAAACGGCAAGAAACATTTCTTGTTTGGCACTTTTTTTATTCAACTAAGACATCAAAATAAGACTAAGAGTAAAACTTGTGAGACTTTGATGGCTTATAAATTTACTGGAGACCGTAGCGGTACGAGTACTTTGACTAGACACATAAAGACACACCCTAAAGATAAAGCTATATTTCTTCAAATGAAAGCTGCGCAAGAGGGGACAAGTGTAGGTACTCAGGTTAACCCTAATACTGGGTCAAATCTAGTTTAACCGGGAATTAATACTGTTACCGGTGGCATTTTATATTATGATCCAAATAAAGATCGTGAAGAATTGGCAAAAATGGTTACTGTTATGTGCTTACCCTATATTTTTCCTTCTAACTCTCACTTTGTGCATTATATTAGAAGAGTTTTTAATCCTATTTATAAAGGATTGCCTCGTGCAACCGTAAAGAACGCTATTTATAAATATAAATATGAATATGAATAATATTTGCGCTATTTATTTACTCATATAGTTTGTCGCATTGCTATTACTACTGATATTGGTAGAAGTAGTAATGACTGTGATTATCTCACTGTTACCACTCATTGAATTGATGAGGAATGGAAAATGCAAAAACGCGTTATTTCTTATAGTATAATTAATTCACGTCACACAGGTAAGTTTATTGCTAACACAGTTGCAGATATTCGTAGATATTTTTGCATTAGAGTTAAAATAATATCAGTTTCAATGGGTAATGCTTCTAGTAACACTAATACTATAGGCTTGCTTACAACTACACTAAATCCTGCATTTAGTAATATTTTCCATGTTAGATGTATTTATCATATTTACCATTTAATCGTCGGTGATAGTATAAAAATTTTAAATGTTGAAACTGAAAAGGTTAAAACGACTTTTTTGTTCAAACCGTTGAAGTAGACTTAGAGAATATTTTTAAAAATATGATGAATTTGGCCTTTGAGAAAGAAAGGTTCCTAAAGCTTGTCCGACTAGATGGAATTACATGTGTGAAAGTTTAGTTGCTGCACATGAATATAGAAACCCAATAAACGCAATGTTTAATGCTCGTGTTGGTGGTGAGGATGATGATGATGATGATGATGATGATGAACACCTTACAAATCAGGATTTGACTAGTGTTAAAATTCTTGTAGATTTTTTAGAACAATTTCGTGTTGCTACAAATGAATTATCTGGGCAATATTATCCTACTATTTCTAACTGTTTAGTTTATATTGCAGCACTTGCAGATTTGTTTACTTAATTTTCAGACAGTGAGGTAATTTATCAACTTGCTATTAATTCTATGAAAGACAAGTTTAAAAAATATTTTTTCCTTACCCTCCCAATTTTTAGTGTTGCTGCCATGTTAAATCTTACGATTAAATTAGGAGGTCCTCACTTTTGGTATACAAATATTTATAAGGCTTTATCACTTTCAGATGAGGAATTTGCTACGCTTGTAGATGCAAAAACCTCAATTAAAATAAATGCTCAAATAATTTATAATGCTTATCAACTTGACTTAGATCATGCTATACCGAATATTCCAACTCCTACTTCGTCTAGATCGAAATCATCTAAAAGAACTGCGGGCCTAAAAGTACTTAGTTCTTGAATGGAGTTCAGGGGTTCTCAAGGTGATAATATTGGTGATAGTTCACAACTTTTATTTGTCACAGGGACTTGAATTAGAGAATACCAATGGCTCCTTTGATATTTTGGAATGGTGAAGGACAAAGAAAAATACTATCCGGTTTTTTCAAGGATGACTCGAGATATTTTAAGTATTCAAGCTTCAACAGTGGCATCGGAGAGCACTTTCAGTCAAGCGAGACTTCAAATCGGTGATCATAGAGCGTCTATGAGGGACAACTTGGAAAAATCAGTACTCTTCTGTGATTGGATCCGTTCGGAAAGAAGAAATTTTGGACTTGCTGAATCACAACCGGAGATAGACGAAGCAAATGAAGAAATGCTAGCGGAACTTGCGGAGGATACTAATTCGCCCGAAAGCGGTGATGAACAAGCTTCTTTTTCGCCACCACCAACGGAAATTCCTCCGAACCTTGAAGGATTTATGAAATTTGTTAGAGATAATATGTAGACTAATATGTAACTTGTATTTTGGCACATCTTCATTAGTTTTTTTCCTTTTAATGGTGGTATAAGGCTAAGAAAGATACTGCCATTTTTTGTTGATGTCATAATAATAAAAATTATAAGGCATTCCCTGGAATATTTCTTTACAATTTTTTTGTGTTTAAATTTAAATTAGAAGATGGAAGTCACAATTATATAATATAATTTACAAGAAATTGACCTAGATAATTTTTTTTTTAAAAAAAATAGACCGGAACACTTAGGCCTATGGGCCCGACCTATTTAGCTCGGACCATGTGGGCTTAGGCCCACAGTGGGCCGGTTCCACCCTCCAGGACCGTTAAACCCGGAATCGTTTAGCCCGGGAGCGCTTGGGCTAAGCCCGCCAGAGCCCAGGACCGTTTGGTCCGACCCGTTTAGCTCATTTAAGCCTGGGACCGGACCACAATACAACCTTATGGTGCAATAGAGGTTGTTACTAAACATAGGCTTACAAACAACTCTTACGCATATTACATCACTTTATAATAAAATTTATAACTCGCCCACTACATATTGATCTAACCATGAAGTGATAATAATTTTAAAGGCTTGACGGTGATTCCTAGTGCACTTGGGCTGTTATATTACTTTATTAAGGACAAGATGATGTGTTCAAATCTTATCGTACCATGAGGGTAAGATATTGAGATCAAGTATTGGTGCACCATGATAATAATATATTAGGTTCGAACCCAAACAACTCATGGTCTAACATGTCTTTTACATGGGTAATATGTTGGGTTGCAGTCTATATGCACCATATTAATAATATAATGATATCTGACATAAAATAATATATGTTTGATGAAAAATCATGAAACTCATCTTATCGTGTATGCTCCATTGCAAGAATTGAATATGATGGCAGTGCATTATAAGTTTGAATGAAGACACATGGTGTGAGGTACTGGCGCCTGCTCAACTGTCCCAGAAGAACTTATCTTCAATATCTAAATAGAAGAGCAAAAATTCAAACTTCGGGATAAAAAAATCTGCATGATAGAGAATAAAAGAAAGAGAAGTTTTTCTAACAACAATGTAACCTCTCGAAGATAACTACATACATCTCTGTACCGACCTGCAAGATTCTACTAGACTTGATCATGACTTGTGAGACCAAAACAACCTGGCTCTGATACGAACTTATCGTGAACCAAAATTATCATCGGCTGTAATGGTTCCTTACCTCACTTGCTGGGCAATCCATTCATAAATATTTACGGCAAATAATAGTAAAGAAAGAATAAATGAATTTAAAAGTCAAATAAGCATAAATAGTACCGAATCATTACAACTAATCCCCAAAGACTGGTAACACTATGTCTTGAGCTCTAATATATGAATAGAAGTCTGAAATATAATAAACTATCTGAAGTAACAACAATATTAAAAAAAATAGAATGAACATCAGGGACTGCAATCAGGAAGCACCTCTACCTCGGGTCTCAACTGCAACTCAAACAGTGTTCATCTCTAAACTAGGCCCGACCACGAATCTACATAATTAAGTACAAAGTATAGTACGAGCACAATTGACCTCATGTACTCAGTAAGTATCAAGACTAAATTCGGCGAGGTAGTGACAAGAATTACCAATGGTACTCACTTAAGAACCTGTTCAGATCATAAATATGCAAGTACACATCAACAATACAAAAATCTAACCATGAAGTACATGTACAATCAATCATGCACCTAGAGAAGATTACACAGGTCTTGTAACAGTTTAATATCTCGACATACAGAGAAGATATGCATCTAACATCAATGAAACATCAAAAGTGCACATAGAGAAGATATGCATAAATAATCAAGTCAAGGTGCATGGTTAGCATATAGAGAAGATATATACCATGATTTTATGCTTCAGTCAAAGCAACATATAGAGAATATATGCATAAATAGGCATGTATACATTCTGGAGCTAGCATATATAGAAAATATGTGATAAAATCACATATACACCTAAGATGTTTGCAGAAAGAAATAATATGCAAAAATCAAATACTGATCATTTTTCCTTATACCACGTGTACATCATTATGAGATAAACATGAGAATATGACCCTAGGGGCGCTGTACAGACAACTCATATGTCATAATATAAGAACCGCACGGACTACTCATGTGCTATGATAATTCAACCCGCACGGACCACTTATGTACTATGATAACTCAAACTGCACGGACCGCTCATATGGTGTTATTCTAATCCATTATTTAGAAAGCATACATAGAAATATATGTAGACGAACAATAGATATCAAATCACATACTTATACACTAAGAATAAATAGCATACTAAGATGTATTGTATGCGAAGTGTACTACTACAACTCAGATTAGGCAGATATCCCATAAAAATAATGAATATCATATTTGAATAAAACCTACACATGATCTCTGGAATGATTCAAGAAGTTCACGTAGTCATACAAACATATGAATCATGATCGCAAGAAGCATAATCTAAAACAAAACATAATATATCCTCAAGACCACCCCAAACATGGATAAAAGTTGGTGTAGGCACACATGCTTGTCGTTCCACATGTACGTCATCCCTAACATGTAGCCATCTTCAACAATTCAAGCAACTAGTCCTTTAAACCAAAGCTAGGTAATATACTTACTTTAAATGAGCAAAATCAATACTCCAAAAATGCCTTCCCTCCAATTCGATCTTCAAATGGCTCAATTCCAGCAAAATAACACTCCACGGTATCAAATAATACTAAAGAAAATAATTATAGAGCATAAAGGCTCGATCTTTAATCAATTATACAAATCAACCAAAAATTCAACCCGAGCTCGCTTTTCAAAACTCGATAAAACTCACAAATCTCAACTACCCATTCGAATACGAGTCCAAATATACAACTCTCATCCAAATCAAACTTTGAATCTCGGTTCAATTCTCAATTATTCACTTTCCAAAATAAAGTATAAAAACCCTAACTTTTCTCTCTCAAAATCAAGTTTTAGGCGTATAAATCCATGAGAAAATAAGATATAAAGTCAAATTCAAGTGAAACATTGTTACCTCCAAAGTAGTAATGAAATTACTTTTCAAAATCTTCTCCTTTCAAAATATAGGGTTCAAAATATGAAAAAATAGGTGAAATCCCAAAATTTCAACTTAAAATGGTCTGCCCAAGGATACCGTGACGACCCGACCCGTTGTCTCATGAATTATCGCTCTATTTTTCCTATTTTCTATTTCTTTATGCTTCATTATCATTGTCTTGTGTGATCGAGTTGGTTTGGATTGATTTTTGAAGGAAATGAGACACTTAGTCTCTTTAAGGAAAGCTTAGTTTGAAAAAGTCAACCAGATGTTGACCTATGAGTTAGAGGGCTCAGATATGAATTTCGATAATTCAGTTAGCTTCGGGGGATGATTTGTGACTTAGGACTATGATCGGAAGCGATTTTGGAGGTCCGGTGTAAAATTAGGCTTGAATTGGCGAAGTTAGTATATTGGCGAATTTCGATTGATAGGTGAGATTTTGATATGAGGGTTGGAATCGAATTCCAAAAGTTACTATAGCTTCGTTAAGCGATTTGGGATGGTTGTGCAAAATTTCAGGTCATTCGGAGGTGATTTGGTTGGGTTTTTGATCGAATGCGTGTTTCAGAAGTTTTTGAAGAACTTAGGCTTGAATTCGATGTAATTTGATGGTTTTGGTATTGTTTGAGGTGTTTTAATGATTGGAACAAGTTTGAATGATGTTATATGATCACGCTCAACTGAGTCTCACAAAAGACTATGCGGGCGTTGCAAATATAATCTGAGTATTATTGCCTAGAGTCGAACCACAAGGGAACTAACCTATCAATCACTACTGTAAGATTTACTAAATTCACACAATATGTTTTCCCAAACTTTTTGATTCACAATGGTTTATTTTCTAAAACTAAAGACTGAAAGTAATTAACAGTTGAAAATTAACTAAACGTGATGTGTAAACAGTAGGAATAAAGTCTAAGGTAATGGTTTCCCCCGTTGGTACTTTCCTTGGTTGTATATGTCTTATAACTATGATTTAGTTGTCTCTATCAATTATGAATGCTCCAGCTATCATAAATCTTTCTCAAGTAAGTATGATAATTTACTAGACACACTCTCTCAAGCTACGCTAGCTAGATTCTCAATACAATTCACTTAGATTGCACCCGAGGTATCGTTATCTCTAATCCAACCTCTAAACCCTTGGTTATGACTCTCGTCTATACTTCGGGAGTAATTTTGTTCATACAATCACCTAAATATGCACTCTCTCTCAAGTAGATACATACTAAATAGGAACAGATAATTGAGGGCCCTTTCAACTAACCACAATCCAAACATGGATGAACAAATAGAGATTAACAACAAAATCCAAGTATATTAATAAAACAACCAAGTCATTCCCAAAGGGTTCCACCAAAACCTTAGATTAAGGTATTTAGATACTCATAACAATGGAGAAATAAACTATAAAAAGATTCATAATTGTCAATTGCAAGATAATAAGAGAGAATAAGAACAATGATGTTTTGGGCAATCTCTCACACTTGTTTCTCTTCCAAAATAATCTCCAAAATAAGCCTAACCTAGCCTTGGGCGAGTTTCCTACATATTATAAGGATTTTACAAAAGCTTTCCCGAGTTGACACTTTGACCCCTCAAATTTCTGGGCTTTGCACGTTCCACCGCGGTCGTGGCACCGACCGTGGACGCCTCTTTTGCAAACCGCGGCGCTGACCGCGGGAAACACTGAAGGTATTTTTTTTCCGCATTATTTCCCTCATTTACTCTTTTGCGTTCGGGTGCTTGTTGAGTGGGTGATTTCTTCACGTGTTTGCCTCCAAATACTTAATTTTTGCTTCCTCACATCTCGTATTCCCTGCGAAACCAAATAGCATCAATTAAAAAATTTTATTGGCAACTTACATTACAAAACAACAACAAAGCATGGGTAATTATGGCGTAAATAACAACTATATAGCTTATTGTCAATACCCCACACTTAAATCATTGCTAGTCCTCGAGCAATTCACCACACTTCATAAAAATTCATTCCCTATGCTTTTCCCTCAACGACTCACACCATGAACATTTTACAAGAGTTACACCAAGTGGTGAGCAGCTTTTACCTCAAGAATCAAGTTTTTCGTACCCTGCAACATCTGCACTTACTCAAACCACTCTATACAATAGTCAAGACGCACCTTTCCTTCGTGAATCACATGCCCTCACATCACACACGAGAGTAGTTCCATGTATATAATGATACTGATAACAACTAGGAACTCAAATAGATAGAATTCACTCACTCTCCAAAAGAAACATTCGCATGTAACAAAGACGCACCATAGGCTTGCCCCTAGTGTAGTACTCGACTAATCGAGCCCCACTCAGTCTAAGATCAATAGGAATTTATTTGGTTGTAATGTAGGCTAAGGGACGAGTAGGATATATTTGGATATAGTGACTAACCCCCCTAAGCACTTTTAATACAATTACATTGAACTTCAAGCTCGTTAATTACTAAGCCAACACTCCACCATATTTATTTAAATATCCCCATACATTAGGTGCAATTTATACAAGCTACCACTTATTAATCACTACAAAATATATGAATTTTTTTTTCGTGGTGCTTCTCTTTTACGCTTCACATTCCGCACCTTTTTCTCTATTTCCATGGTTCCACTTCGAAAACCAAACCACCATCCCACACTTTTGTTTNGGGGGGGGGGGGGGGGGAATTGGTTCGAACAGTAGGCTATTCAGACAATTGGGTAAGGTTCACATTGTGGTTGCCAAAGAAACAGGCTTACAGGCTCAATGAGGTTAACTAAGATGTAATGCATTCAGGTGGTTTCACTTTTTTTTTATGTCTGGCTCAACAAAGAAATGCCTATATCACTTCTAAAACTGAATGACGCTACTATTTCGCTTTGCAAAAACACAATGCAAGTTCTAGGCATCAATTGTACAACATGGAATACAAATAATACTCACACTCACTTGGCACATGACTCACTCCAAATTATTTTATCAAGACATTCTCTTTCAAGTGTTCAAGTTAGGTACAAACATACAATTTTTAAGGCACTCAAATAAGATTCTACCCTTGAAGCTACGCGCTACACTCTAGCGTCTATCGTGTTCAGGTGTAAGAACGCTGAGGGATTTTTTTCCTTATTCAAATTTCAGCTCTTCGCCCATTAATCATAATATAAGAAAAAACTACCTATACCCGGTTCAAGCAAAACCCTTAGAAAAAAACCGTGGCCCAAAGAAAAACCAAGGGGGAGTTACTACACTACCTTAAAAAAATAAAAAAAAATCTTTTTGGTGTTTTCTGTAGACTAGCTTCCCTCAAGAAAATTGTCTAAAGAATCCGTCATTAAGAAGAGTCTTTATATTTCCAATTTTTTCTCTCTCGACTTAGTCCCTCAAGAACCCCGCTGATAGAGATCCATTGTTGGGACAAGTCGCTTCTATTTTTAACTTCCTAAAACACAATAACTGCTACTCCATTCCTAAACAGCTAACGCAAAAGACAAAGCAAAACCAAGAACAAACAAACAAATAATATTCACAAGTATAACAGACAACGAAATTCCCCCACCCCACACTTAAAAATAAGACATGTCCCCATAGCTTAACAATATAAAATCATTGAGGTAAAGGAACTTCCCTGAGGGATCACTCTTGATCCGAAACAGTGTCTGGGTTCACACTGCAGGCGCGACCCACAGCTCCGAACCATCCCATGAACTTCTTTTCTGACTTCACTTGTCTGTCAGCCACAGCATCAATGCGGGCACCTAAGTCAGCGATGGAGGTTTGCAGTCCCGTCATCTGCTGCTCCAAATCATCCAGGCGAGTGCTTCGACGTGGCTGTGATATCCTACCTCGTCCCCTCTAGGAGGGGCGGTGATCTCAGTAGCATCCTCAGCATCATCATCATCCTCAGTCTTAGACTCATTAGAAGAGTCATCATCGTGTCGTACCGGCTCACGTCCCTTTTGCCCAATTTTGCTTGCCCGAAATGGGGTTTTTATAGGTAATTTCCTATCAACTTGAGAGTCCTCAGGGACATGAGCAAGGCGGCAGAGATAAGTGACAAGTGAAGGGAAGTAGTGCCCTTGCCTACTTCGGGCGATCAGATGAACATTTCTTCAGAAAGGATTCGGGTGACATCAAACGCTTGGTGAGTCATAAAGCAGTATATTATAGTCGCACGTGGCCTATTTACATAGGTGGTATTGCTAGAAGGTAACAACCGAGTGTTGATGACCGTGAGCCAACATTTGTCCTCCTAAGAAAGAGATTTAGAATGTAAATTAATCGGTTGTGCCACCCATTTGGGTTGTTTGCTAGGTATACCAATGACCTCTAGAAGTCTGTCCCAATCAACTGCCAGGCGACTGAATATGAGATAGTGATCGGTACCTGTGAAAGCGGGGAGGCGATACACCCTGTCGATGGCCTCTGAAAAAGCATTAACCCAGGTGTTGCGCACAGTCACCACCCTGTCCTCATGTTCTGGCAGGTTTGCGTTGAACTCCCTAACTAGCTGAATATTAGCTTCCTCAGGAGACTCAAAGAAGATGTCCAGCTGACACCTCCGAAGCTCCTCAAACATAGGGGGCATTACCTCACCAAGGCATTCCTATTGATATGAACTTCATGTAGTAACTTCTTGGTAAGCTTTTGAGTGTACCTTGTCTCAGCTTCTTTAGAGACGAACCAAGTGCTATTAAACTCTGGTGCACTGGGTTGGCCCCTAGGTCGTGAAGAGCCTCCTGGGCCCCTAACAGAGGACCCGGTGTTCCGTCTCTTTCGTGAAGAACTCATATTACCTGTCAAAATGGAGAAATGCGTATTAGTAAGGGCCTAAAATGGTGACTATGGGTGGTTACTCAGACTTTACCACAACCACGTCACAACATCCTTATATCTCCGTCATTGAGGCAATTCCACAAACACATTGTGGGCAAGACCTTGTTTTTCATATTCATGGCCCAAGGGAATCAAGAATGACTTCCCTACTTCAATTATTCACACACCCACAAACCCCACACTTGCTCAAATCCATCACCCACCACAACCCCATTCCAAACATTGACAACACAGCCCCTTCACCAAACAAGTGCTCAAAACGAAATTACCCTCTAAAATAAGAAGAAAAACTAAACAAGAACAAAAGTATATCACTACACTACACTAAAACAACATACATTAGCATACAACACAACAAAATACAAAGAAAAGAGAAGGGGGCATCGGAAACAAACCTTGGGGGGAAGAAGATGGTGGTCTTATGAAGGAGGAAGAGGGGGGTATGAGTATGGGGGATGGGGAGTTAGGATTTTAGAGAGAGATTGGGGATTTTTTTGATTTGGGAGGGGGGAGAGGGAATGTTGATGAGGTTTGATTTTAGGGGGGGAGGGTTTTGTTTTTGTTTTTGTTTTAAGATGAAAAGAAGTGGAAGAGAGTTAAAGACAATGAAAATAAAAAAAAAATAAAAAAACTTTTCACCTGATGCCCCGACCGCGGTCGCGTCCACGGTGCGCGCTGCGGTTTGGGACAGAAGTCCCCGCGGTCGACGCCGCGGTCCATGCCGCGGCTGCAGTGAAATTATAATGTTCCAGTTGTTTCCACGGTCGATGCCTCGGTCGCGGGAGGCACTGATTTTTTTTCTAACATAAAGTACATAATACACTTACAACACCTTCGTGAGTTGCCTCTCAGGCAACGCCTGATTTAACGTCACGGCACGACGTAAGTAGTTGAGACCTTACACCTCATTCGCGTACTGGGGTTCTTTGAAATGTGTCACTACTGTATCCCCTTTTTCTTCAGCTATTCCAAGGTAATGTTTCAACCTTTGCCCATTGACGGAGAACTTGTTTG
Source organism: Nicotiana glauca (assembly GCA_026770625.1). NCBI lineage: Eukaryota > Viridiplantae > Streptophyta > Magnoliopsida > Solanales > Solanaceae > Nicotiana > Nicotiana glauca. Next base: position 28,076 of record MU696101.1, on the reverse strand, counting down.
TCCCATCTTCCGACTCAATCTCAGCAGCTCCACTTGCAAACATTTGCACCACTCTGAATGGCCCTGACCATCGGGACTTTAGCTTACCCGGAAACAATCTCAACCGTGAGTTATACAATAATACCTTGTCACCGGGATTAAAGTCTGTGTCCACGATGTGCTTGTCATGCATCTTCTTCATTATTTCCTTGTAGAGCCTCGTGCTTTCAAAGGCTTGATATCTAAATTCTTCCAGCTCATGCAACTCTGTCAGTCGATTTTGTCCAGCAGCTTCAGGATCCATGTTCAATTTCTTCTGTGCCCACCAAGCTCGATGTTCTAGCTCCACAAGCAGGTGACAGGCCTTCCCAAGTACCAACTTGTATGGAGATATACCTATTGGTGTTTTGAACGCAGTTCTATAGGCCCAGAGTGCGTCATCAAGCTTTTTTGCCCAATCAGTTCGTGTGGCATTCACAGTCTTCGTTAGTACACTTTTTATCTCCTTGTTGGACACTTCAACCTACCCACTGGTCTGCGGATGGTAAGGAGTATCCACCTTGTGGCGTACATCATACTTAGCAAGTAATTTTTCGAAGGCTCTATTGCAGAAGTGAGTGCCTCCGTCACTGATGATCCCTCTTGGTGTCCCAAACTGGGTGAATATGTTCTTTTTCAGAAACCCGACCATGCTGCAGCTTCTACCCATTTAGACATGTAGCCCACATCAACAAGGATGTACTCATTGCCAAATGAGCTGACGAAGGGGCCCATGAAGTCAATCCCCTACACATCAAACACCTCTACTTCTTGAATTGGTTTCATTGGCATCTCATGGTGACGGGATATGTTTCCCATCCTCTGGCATTCATTGCATCCCTTTACCTAGAGGTGTGCATCTCTAAACACAGTTGGCCAAAAGAATCCAGCCTCTAGCACTTTCACAGCTGTTCTGACCCATCCAAAATGTCCTCCATATGCTGATGCGTGACAAGCCTACAAATTTGAAGATTGTTCTATCTCGGGGACACACCTCCGGATAATGTTATCAACACATATTCGAAACAAATGAGGTTCATCCTAATAATACATGCGGAAATCACGAAAGAACATTTTATTTTGGACAGATGAAAGGTCATAGGGAACAATACCGCAGGCCAAGTAGTTAGCAAAATCTGCATACCATGGCGCATCCTCAAGACTGGCTGCGAGCAGCTGCTCGTCTGGAAAGGTTTCCAGAATCTATTCAACCTCGACTGATTTTCAGCTCCTTGAAGTCGTGATAGATGATCAACAACTTGATTTTTTGTGCCCTTACGGTCACGAATTTCGAGGTCAAACTCTTGCAACAGCAGCACCCAACGAATCAGGAGCGACTTAGACTACTTTTTCTCAATTAGGTACCTGAGAGCTGCATGGTCAGTATACACAATTACCTTGGAACCAATAAGATATGATCGGAACTTGTCAAAAGCAAACACAACTGCCAACATCTCATTCTCCGTCACTATGTAGTTGAGCTGTGCACCGCTTAGCATTCTGCTTGCGTAGTAAATCGGGTGCATCAACTTATCTTTATGCTGCCCCAAGACTGCTCTTATAGCATAGTCGGTGCTATCACACATGAGCTCAAATGGTTGCTACCAGTTGGGAGCAACAATGATGGGTGAAGTTATCAACTTCTTCTTCAGTTCCTCAAATGCTAACCTGCAATCATTAGAAAACATAAAGGGTTGATCCTTTTCAAGGAGTTTGCATAATGGGTTAGCAATCTTGGAAAAATCTTTTATGAAACATCGGTAGAACCTGGTGTGACCAAGGAAACTTCTCACCGCTTTGACTGAAGTGGGCAGTGGTAACTTCTCAATCACGTCAACCTTAGCATGGTCGACCTCAATTCCTTTTCTGTACACTCGATGTCCCAGGACTATCCCTTCTTGTACCATAAAATGGCACTTCTCCCAGTTTAGCACTAAATTTGTCTCCACACATCTTTTGAGCACTCTGCTTAAGTTGTGAAGACAGTCTTCGAATGAATCTCCCACCACGGAGAAATCATCCATAAAGACTTCCATAATATCCTCCACTATATCTGTGAAGATGGCTAGCATGCTCCGTCTAAAAGTCGCTGGTGCGTTGCAAAGCCCAAAGGGCATTCTCTGAAAGGCAAAGATGCCATACGGATAGGTGAATGATGTCTTTTCTCTATCTTCGAGGGCTATTGATATCTGATTGTACCCCGAATATCCATCCAAGAAACAAAAATGTGATCTTCCAGCCAGCCTGTCCAATATTTGGTCAATGAAAGGCAAGGGAAAGTGGTCCTTTTGGGTGGCAGTGTTCAATTTCCGGTAATCCATGCAAATTCGCCACCCTGTGACTGTACGAGTTGAGATCAACTCATTTTTGTCATTTTTCACAACAGTCATTCCCCCCTTTAGGAACACATTGGACAGGGCTGACCCAATTACTATCAGAGATAGGGAAAATGATTCCCGCATCTAACCATTTGATCACCTCTTTCTTTACAACCTCTTTTATATTAGGGTTCAGCCTTCGCTGATGTTCCCTGGAAGGTCTGTGCCTTTCCTCCAGGAGAATCTTATGCATACAGAAGGATGGACTGATACCCTTTATATCTGCTATAGTCCAACCAATGGCAGTCTTGTTATCCCGCAGTACCTGTAAGAGTTGTTCTACCTGCACATCTAGCAAACATGATGATATAATAACAGGTAAGGTCGAATCAGGGCCTAAGAATGCATACTTGAGGTGATATGGGAGTGGCTTCAACTCCATCTTGGGCGGTTCCTCTATTGATGGCTTTGCTGGAGGAGTGACCCTTTTTTCTAGCTCAAGGGACTCGAACTGAGGTTCCCTTGACCAGAACCCTTGGCCTTCCAGTGCCATAACCCATTCAGCTAACCCCTCACCATCCATTTCTTCTAAATTCATCAGGCATGCCTCAAATGGATCTTTCACAGTTAGGGTCCTATCATCTTCTTATAGGATTACATCCACTGCCTCCACTAGAGAGCTATTTGCATATTCGCTGGGTCTCCTCGTTGATTGCTGAACATTGAATATGACTTTTTCATCGTTCAATCTCATTTTAAGTTCCCCAGTCTCACAGTCTATCAACGCTCTCCCAGTAGCTAAAAATGGTCTCCCCAAAATAGGGGGTATCTCCTCATCTACCTAACAATCCAGAATCACAAAGTCTGCAGGGAACACGAACTTCCCTACTTGCACCAGCACATCATCAAGAATACCAGTTGGTCTTTTCACAGTGCGATCAGCTAGCTGTAGCAGCATAGAAGTCGGTCTAGCTTTGCCGATGCCCAATTTAGTGTACACTGCCAGCGACATCAGGTTTATGCTGGCTCCCAAATCACACAATGCCTTTGCAAAGGCATAACTTCCGACTGTGCATGGAATAGTGAAGCTACCTGGATCGGACATCTTTTGAGCCATCGGTTTTGCCACCACTGCACTGCAAGTTTGTGTCAGAGTTACTGTGGATAGATCATGAAAATCAAACTTCCGTGACATTAAATCTTTTATCATCTTGGCATAACTGGGCATCTCCCACAAGGCATCCATCAAGGGAATATTCAACTAGATTTGATGCAGCATCTCTATGAAATTTTTGTATTAGCCTGTCTTCTTTTGTTTGACCAGTCTCTGAGGGAAGGGTGCAGCTATCACCCTTTATGAATTGCTTGCTGGCTTCTCTCTATTAGGATTTTCTGGTACAAGAGGTGCCACCTGTTCTGCAACTTGCTCGGTCTCCTTTTCTTTGCCTTTTTCCTCCTGACTCTGCTCAACCACCACTTCAGTGAGTTTTGTTGGTTCTTTTACCTCTAATTGAACTGGAGTGGCTGGTGTAGTATTCTTGCTGGCTTGTGCAATTTCTGCTCTCTATCTAAATCTCTACCATTCCTGAGACTGAGTGCCATCAGCTGAATCTGGTTTTGCTCCTTGGGGTTTATGTTTGTATCTGCAGGTAAAGTTCCCGGAGGACGGTTGTTCAAAGCCATGGACAGCTGACCCACCTGCGTTTCAATATTCTTTATGGCTGAATCATGCACTACCAATTTTTCCTGCACTTTATTATTTGTCCTAATGAGTTGCTGAAGCATACCCCTGATCTCCACCATGTTGTTGTCTTGCTGTTGAGGGGGTGGTTGATAAACCAATTGCTGCTGATTTTGCTGTGGATAACCTTGTGGTTTTTGATAAGGCACTGGCACTAAATGGTTTTAAGGGTGCATACCCCCAGGCTGCTGCATATTAGGACTGTACTGCTGATTTTTCTGCGGTCTCCATTGCTGTGCTCCTTGTCTCTGACCCCCATAGTTGTTGACATAATTCATATCTTCTCAAACCCCTTGATTTTCACCTTCTCCACTCCATAAACACACATAGGATTGATTAATACACAGTGTACATAGTCCTCCATTCGTTGTATCAACGATGTGCACCTGTTTTGTACCCATCTTATCAATCTTCTTTGTCAGTAGGCTCATCTGGGTTAGGAGTGTGGCCATGTTCTCTTCCTGTGAATTATTGGGATCAAATGGAACTGAATGCACTATGGGTGCCAGTGTTGCACCTCTATTCATCCACCCCGCCTTTTGTGACATCTTATCGAGAAGAATTTTGCACTCGGTGAATGTTTTGCTTAACAAAGCACCTCCAGCTGAAGCATCAACATTCACTTTCAAGTTGTCAGCTAGACCCATGTAGAATCTCTAGCCGAGCATCTGGTCTGGAATTCCATGATGAGGACACTTCACAAGCATCCCTTTAAATCTCTCCCAAGTTTCTTGCAAGGACTCAGTAGGATGCTGCCTATACTGCAATATGTCATCAATCTGCCGTGCAGTCTTGTTAGGCGGATAGAACTTGTTCCGGAACCGCTTGACTAATTCCTCCCAAGTGGTAATAGAGTTGATAGGGAGCGAATTTAACCAAGTCTGAGCTGCCCCAGTTACTGAGAATGGGAACACGAGCAGTTTGATAGCTTCAGGGGTCACATTAGGCTGCCTTTGGGTCATGCAAATTGACAAAAAAAATTTCAAGTGTTGTTGCGGGTCTTTAATGCTTGACCCGGAGAACAGTCCCTTATTATACAGTAGATACAGCATGTTGTTGGTGATCTGGAATATCTACGCTTGAATTGCAGGCACAACTATGGCAGTAGCCAGATTGTCAGCTGTAGGCTGTGCCCAGTCATAACGTGCAGCCTCGGGCACAAGAGGTGCCACTTTTCTGACATCTAAGTCAGCTTGCTCATTCCTGATGTTTCCATTGGTGTCGTTTACATCACCCATGTCAAATTCGAGTTGGTGTGTTGGTTGAGGTTGTTGAAGTCCTTTGTTGGCACGGTTCAATGCCCTGAATATTTTCTCGGGGTCTGAGAGTCCTTCTAGTAGTTCTCCAGTCCTCGAAGAATTTCTTGGCATACATATGCTTTCCATAAGATTTCAAATGTTAGAATTTCAATGAAAATATTGGTATAGAGAAAATTGACTACACTTAGAATTTTTGTATTTCTTTCAATTATAATTGATAACACTGTTAATTCCCTGGCAATGGCACCAAAATTTGATCATGCTCAACTGAGTCTCACAAAAGACTATGCGGGCGTTACAAATATAATCTGAGTATTATTGCCCAGAGTCGAACCACAGGGAACTAACCTATCAATCACTACTGTCAGATTTACTAAATTCACACAATCTATTTTCCCAAACTTTTTGATTCACAATGGTCGATTTTCTAACAACTAAAGACTGAAAGTAATTAACAGTTGAAAATTAACTAAACGTGATGTGTAAACAGTAGGAATAAGGTCTAAGGTAATGGTTTCCCCCGTTGGTACTTTCCTTGGTTGTATATGTCTTATAACTATGATTTAGTTGTCTTTATCAATCATGAATGCTCCAGCTATCATAAATCTTTCTCAAGTAAGTATGATAATTTACTAGATGCACTCTCTCAAGCTACGCTAGCTAGATTCTCAATACAGTTCACTTAGATTGCACCCGAGGTATCGTTATCTCTAATCCTGCCTCTAAACCCTCGGTTATTACTCTCGTCTATACTCCAGGAGTATTGTTGTTCATACAATCACCTAAATATGCACTCTCTCTCAAGTAGATACATACTAAATAGGAACAAATAATTGAGGGCCCTTTCAACTAACCACAATCCAAACATGGATGAACAAATAGAGATTAACAACAAAATCCAACTATATTAATAAGACAACCAAGTCATTCCTAACGGGTTCCACCAAAACCTTAGATTAAGGTATTTAGCTACTCATAATATGGGGAAATTAACTATAAAAAGATTCATAATTGTAAATTGCAAGAAAATAAGAGAGAATAAGAACAATGATGTTTTGGGTGATCTCTCACACTTGTTTCTCTTCCAAAATAATCTCCAAAATAAGCCTAACCTAGCCTTGGGTGAGTTTCCTACATATTATAAGGATTTTACAAAAGCTTTCCCGAGTTGACACTTTGACCCCTCAAATTTCTGGGCTTTGCACGTTCCATCGCGGCCGCGACACCGACCGCGGACGTCTCTGTTGCAAACCGTGGCTCTGACCGTGGCGCTAACCGCGGGAAACACTGAAGGTATTTTTTTCCGTGTGCTTCTTGAGTGGGTGATTTCTTCACGTTTTTGCCTCCAAACACATCAGTTTTGCTTCCTCACATCTTGTATTCCCTGCGAAACCAAATAGCATCAATTAAAGCATTTTATTGGCAACTTACATTACAAAACAACAACAAAGCATGGGTAATTATGGCGTAAATAACAACTATATAGCCTATTATCATTATAGGAGGTGTTGGTGCTTTTGGTTGAGGTCCCGTGGGCCTCGGGGTGAGTTCCGATGGTTAACGGGAAGTTTTGGACTTGTGAAATTGGAAATTTGTTGTTGCTTCTGGTATTTAGCTTCTGCGGATTTGGGACCACAGAAGCAGTTTCACAGATGCAGAAGGGGAGGTCGCAGGTGCGAAAATTGGCATGGGTAGCTATTTCTGCAGAAGTGGATGAGGAGCCACATCTGCGGTATCACAGATGCAGCATTGGTATCGTAGAAGCGGAGACTTGCCCTTAGAGAATTTCCACAGAAGTGGAGCTTGGTCTGCAGAAGTGGAAGCCGCAGATACGGGAGTTTGACCGCAGAAGCGGTTTTGGACTTTAGTGAATTTCCGCAGATACGGAATGTTGACCGCAGAAGCGGAAGTCGTAGAAGGGAGATTTGACCGCAGATGCGATTTTGCCTGGTCAGAAATATTAAAATTCATCTTCGCGAATTTTTGAAGGGTTTCTCATTCTAACTTTGGACTTGGAGTATTATGGGTGATTTTGAAGAGGGTTTTCAAGGAGCTTCGATAAGGTGAGGATTCTTGGACTTAAAAGACGATTTTATGGTGCAAATACATGGATTAGGGCTGAAAACTTAAGAAATTAATGGACAAAAATGGTGATTTAAGGCTTGAACTTAAGAGAGCAAAAATTGGGATTTGAGGGGTCATTTGGACTCTGATTTTAGTGTTCTTTATATGTATAGACTCGTAGAGAGATAAGGTACCCGTTGGTGTTAGAATTTTTGAGTATTGAGAAGTGGGCCCAGGGCTCGGGTTTTTCTTCAATTTTGGGATTTTTAATATTTTCAATTATTTTCGATTGGGTATTGTTCCTTTGGCATATTGTGACATATTCATTGTGGGTTTGGTCAAATTCGACGCGCGTGGAGGCCAATTTGAGAGGCAAAGGGCATAGCGAGCTAGAGTTTTGGCCGGCTTGGGGTGAGTAATGAATGTAAATGATGTCCTGAGGGTTTGAAACCCCGGATTTGCACATGGTAGTGCTATATTGAGGTGACTTGCACGACAGGTAACGAGCGTGGGGTAGAACACTGTTGGGGATTGTGACTTGGTCCATCTCAATTAATGAATTTACTGCGTATTTGACTGAAATTTACTTGATGTCATCATTATTTGGATAAATTGTCATATTTGGGCTTCTTGCCAACGGTTTGGACCGTTCATGGGTTGTTATTTCTGTTTCCCCGCTATTTTGACAAAATACTTGAACTCAGCCTTTTTGTTAAAAACTGTTTCACAAACTCAGCCACTTTGACTCATATTTGAAACTTAAATGACATTTTTAACGATGTTTTGGGTTGAGAACTACTATTTTGTTATTGCCGAAGGCTTATGTGATTCTGGACTGAGTATGGGATCGGGTTGTGACCCGCAGCAGTATTATATTGATATTGATATGAGGCCGAGGGCCCAGTTGATGCCACGAGATGGCTTGATATTGCGCTTGGGCCGTAAGGGGCCCCTTTCGGAGTCTACACACTCCAGTAAGCGCCATCGATGATAAACAAATGGAGCGAGCTGCACGCCGTACCGGGTACTAGAGAGTATCGTACTATGTGTTGCATTCCTTATTTGACTATCATTTATTTGCTTATCTGTTACAGCATATCCATAATTTGTTTTAATTGGTTCTTTGATTTTATACTACTTGGTTTATATTGCTGTATTTATAGATTACAATGTTCCTATCTAGGATTTCTTATTCTTAGCCTTTATTTATGTTTATTAATCACTGAGTCGGAGTACTCACATTACTCCCTGCACCTTGCGTGCAGATACAGGTGCATCAGAGACTGTTGAGGACTTCCAGCTGGGCAGCATACATTCGGGAGCATCAAGGTAGCTGTATGACATCCGCAGCCCTGATCTTCCCCTTTATCTTGTTGCTTTATTCCGTACTTCTTTAGAACGATATGTAGTAGGTTGATACTCATGTATTAGAGGCTCATACTTGTGACACCGGATTCTTCGGGTTGTGTAGTAGTATTGTTATTTGGGATTCCGCATGTTTTAACTCCATTTCAGATTCCAGTATTATGACTTAGTAATTTATCTGTGTTAATTAAATCATGAGCTGTATAAAAAAATGGTTAAGGTTGTAAATTGGTCGAGCTTGCCTAGTAGTGTATTGGGCGCCATCACGACCGGGGTTGGGATCGTGACAAGTTGGTATCAGAGCCTAGGTTACTTGGTCTCGCAATTTATGAGCTTGCTTAGTAGAGTCTAGAGGATCGGTATGGAGACGTCTATATTTATCCTCGAGAGGCTGCAGAACCTTTAGGAAAACTTCACATTCTTGAAATTTTTGTCGTACGACTTTGTTGAACAGAGAACTAAACTTCTATTATTCTATTCTCTCACAGATGGTGAGGACACGAGCTATCGAACATGGCGGACGACCACCAGTACTACCTACTGAGGCCACCAGAGGCCGTGGATGCGGTCGTGGTCATGGCAGAGGTAAAGCAGCAGGGGCAGCACCTGCTGATCCACCAGTTTTCTCAGTTTAGGATCAGGCTCCAGCTGTGGGCACTCCAGCAGCACCTGTTCAGGCACCAGCTATGCCTATCGTGATTCCGGGTCTTCAGGAGGCCTTGGCACAGATCTTATCAGTTTGCACTGGCCTGGCTCAGGTAGTTTCAGCCACCACAGCAGCAACTACTTCATAGGCTGGGGGAGGCAATCAGACCCCCGCTGCTCGTACACCTGAGCAGGTAGTGCATGGATTTCAGACACCAGGCATACCTCCAGCTTAGCCGGTTGCACCAGTTCAGGACTTCGTGGTTCCAGCTATGCTAGACGATGAGCAACATCGTCTTGAGAGGTTTGGTAGGCTCCAGCCTCCAACATTCAATGGTGCTAAGGGCGAGGATGCCCAGGGTTTTCTTGACAAATGTCAGCGTATGCTTCGTATGGTAGGGATTATTGAGTCGAGTGGTGTGGCATTTACTACCTTCCCGTTCTCGGGGGCTGCTTTTACTTGGTGGGAGTATTTTGAGACACATAGGCCTACTGGTGCAGCACCCCTTTCTTGGCACCAGTTCTCCACTCTATTCTTGGAGAAGTATGTACTGCAGTCCCGTAGAGAGAAGCTGCGTAGGCAGTTTGAGTGGTTGACTCAGGGGGGATATGACAGTGACCCTGTACGAGATGAGGTTTTCATAGTTGCCTCGTCATGCTATTTGGATGATTCCGTTTGATCGTGAGAGGATTAGGTGATTTGTGGATGGCCTTAACTACCATCTCAGTATTCTAATGACTAGAGAGTATTGGGTGCTATGTTTGAGGAGGTGGTGGAGATCGGGTCAGTTCACCGTAGAGAGTGAGAGGAGAGGGAGGCCAAGAGGCCTCGAGGATCGGGCAGTTGCAATGGTGTTCCGTCGAGGGGCCAGTTCCAGCGAGGTAGAGGTCGTTCTTTCAGGCCTGCCCATTCGGCCCGCCCAGAGTATCGTGGGTCATCTTCAGACCGTGGTCATCATAGGTTCCAATAGGGCCAGTGTTCACTCAGTGCCCTCCCAGCTCAGAGTTCATCTCATGCCCTATCACCTCAAGGTTCTTCTGCACCGAGTATGTCTGCTAGTCACTCCGGTGTGATGGGTTCCCTTCAGTCCTCATCTCCAGCACCGAGTAGTTGTTATGAGTGCAGAGAGTTTGGGCATATGAGGAGGCAGTGTCCTCGACTTCGTGGTGGTCAATCTCAGCAGAGGGATCAGCCCTCGACTTTTGCTCCGGTTAGTTCATCACCCGCCCAGCCAGCCAGGGGTCGAGGTCAGGCAGCCAGGGGTCTCCCCAGAGGTGGAGGTCGATCAGGCGGTGGCCAAGCTCATTTTTATGCTATGCCAGGCAGGATAGATGCTATTGCCTCAGATGCTGTCATTACAGGTATTGTTTTATGCTATGCCAGGCAGGATAGATGCTATTGCCTCAGATGCTGTCATTACAGGTATTGTTTCAGTCTACTACAGAGATGCCTCTGTATTATTTGATCCCGGTTCCACCTATTCATATGTTTCTTCATATTTTTCTTGTTATTTGGGTATGCCCCGAGAGTCTCTTTCTTTACCTGTTCATGTGTCTACCCTGGTGGGCGATACTATAGTTGTGGACCGTGTGTACCGATCCTGTGTTGTGATTATTGGGGGTCTAGAGACCCAAATTGATCTATTGCTATTGAGCATGGTGGAATTTGATGTTATTTTGGGCATGGATTGGTTATCTCCGTGTCATGCTATTCTAGATTGTCATGCTAAGACAGTCACTTTGGCCATGCTAGGTGTACCGCGGATCGAGTGGCGAGGTGTGACTGACTATGCCCCTAGTAGAGTTATTTCTTTCTTGAAAGCCCAACGTATGGTTGGGAAGGGTTGTATTTCCTATTTGGAATCTGTGAGGGATGTTGGAGCTGAGACTCCTAGTATTGATTCTGTTCTAGTTGTGAGGGATTTTCCCGATGTATTTTCTGTAGACCTGCCGGGCATGCCGTCGGATAGGGATATTGATTTTGGTATTGATCTGGTACCGGGAACTCAGTCCATTTTCATTCCGCCATATTGTATGGCACCAACGGAGTTGAAAGAATTGAAGGAGCAGCTTCAGGAACTCCTAGATAAGGGGTTCATTCGGCCTAGTGTGTCACCTTGGGGTGCACCAGTTCTATTTGTAAAGAAGAAGGATGGCACGATGAGAATATGCATCAATTATAGGTAATTGAACAAAGTAACAGTGAAGAACAAGTATCCCCTGCCTCGCATTGATGATTTATTTGACCAGCTTCAGGGAGCGAGGGTGTTTTCCAAGATTGATCTCCGTTCGGGTTATCACCAGTTGAAGATAAGAGATTCAGATATTCATAATACTGCTTTCAGGACTAGATATGGATATGAGTTTCTTGTCATGTCTTTCGGGCTGACCAATGCCCTAGCAGTGTTCATGCATCTGATGAACAATGTATTTCAGCCTTATCTGGATTCATTTGTTATCGTGTTCATTGATGATATTTTGGTATACTCGCGTAGTCAGGAGGAGTACGTGGAGCATTTGCGAGTGGTATTGCAGAGATTGAGGGAGGAGAGGCTTTATGCAAAGTTCTCCAAGTGTGAGTTTTGTCTTGGTTCAGTGGCTTTCTTGGGACACATGGTGTCCAGCAAGGGTATTCAGGTTGATCCAAAGAAGATAGAGGCAGTTCAGAGTTGGCCTAGACCATCCTCAGCCACAGAGATTCGTAGCTTCTTTGGTTTGACGGGTTATTATCGTCGGTTTGTTCAGGGTTTTTCCTCTATTGCATCGCCCTTGACCAAGTTCACTCAGAAGGGTGCTCCATTTGTATGGTCGGACGAGTGCGATGAGAGCTTTCAGAAGCTCAAGACAGCTTTGACCACAGCTGCAATATTGGTTTTGCCATCAACTTCAGGTTCTTATACAGTGTATTGTGATGCTTTGAGAGTTGGGATTGGCTGTGTATTGATGCAGGAAGATAGAGTTATTGCTTATGCTTCTCGTCAGTTAAAACCCCACGAGAAGAACTACCCTATCCATAATTTGGAGTTGGTTGCTATAGTTCATGCGTTGAAGATTTGGACGAATTATTTGTATGGCGTATCTTGTGAGGTATTCAATGATCATCGTAGTCTTCAGCATTTGTTCAAGCAAAAGGACCTCAATTTTAGGCAGCGATGGTGGCTAGAGTTGCTTAAGGATTATGATATTACCATACTATATCATCTGGGAAAGGCTAATGTAGTGGCTGATGCCTTGAGCCGAAAGGCAGTGAGTATGGGGAGCTTGGCATACATTCCAGTTGAGGAGAGGCCATTTGCAGTTGATGTTCAGGCCTTAGCCAATCGATTTGTGAGATTAGATATTTCGGAGCCTAGTCGGGTGTTGGCTTGTATGGTTTCTCGGTCTTCTTTATATGACCATATCAGAGAGCACCAGTATGATGATCCGCATTTGCTTGTCCTTAAGGATAGATTTCAGCATGATGATGCCAGAGACGTGACCATTGGTGATGATGGTGTGTTGAGGATGCACGGCTGGATTTACGTGCCCAATATGGATGTGATTCGGGAGTTGATATTGGAGGAGGCCCATAGCTCGTTATTCCATTCATCCGGGTGTCGCGAAGATGTATCAGGATCTAAGACAACACTATTGGTGTCGGAGGATGAAGAGAGATATTGTTGAGTTTGTAGCTTGGTGTCTCAATTGTCAGCAGGTGAAATATGAGCATCAGAGACTGAGTGGCTTGCATCAGCAGATGGTTATTCCCGAGCGAAAATGGGAGAGGATCACTATGGATTTTGTTACCCGACTCCCATGAACTTTGAAGAAATTTGATGCTATTTGGGTGCTTGTAGACAGGCTGACCAAGTCCGCACACTTCATTCCGGTTTGTACTACTTATTCTTCAGAGCGGCTGGCAGAGATTTATATTTGGGAGATTTTTCGGTTGCATGGTGTCCCAGTTTCCATCATATCAGATCGGGGCACTTAGTTTACCTCTCAGTTTTGGCAGGTGGTTCAACGAGAGTTGGGTACTCTGGTACAGTTGAGCACAGACCTTTCACCCTCAGACGGACTGGCAGTCCGAGCGCACCATTCAGATATTGGAGGATATGTTACGCGCATGTGTTATTGATTTCGGAGGGTCATGGGATCAGTTCTTACCGCTTGCAAAGTTTTCCTACAACAACAGTTATCAGTCCAGCATTCAGATGCCACTATATGAGGCTTTGTATGGGAGACAGTGTAGATCTCCAGTTGGTTGGTTCGAGCCCGGCGAGGCTAGACTATTGGGGACAAATTTGGTTCAGAATGCTTTGGATAAAGTGAAGGTACTTCAGGAGAGGCTTCATATGGCGCAGTCGAGGCAGAAGAGCTATGCGGACCGAAAGGTTCGAGATGTATCCTACATGGTTGGTGAGAAGGTCCTGTTGAAGGTTTCGCCCATGAAGGGTATTATGAGATTCAGAAAGAAAGGGAAGTTGAGTCCGCGATTTATTGGGCCTTTTGAGGTACTTAGAAGGATTGGGGAGGTTGTTTATGAGCTTGCCTTGGCACCCAGCTTGTCGAGTGTGCATCCGATTTTCCATGTTTCTATGCTCCAAAAGTATATTGGGGACCCGTCCCATGTTCTGGATTTCAGTACGGTCCAGTTGGAGGGTGATTTGACTTATGATGTAGAGCTAGCAGCCATTTTGGATCGTCAGGTTCGAAAGTTGAGGTCAAAGGATGTTGCTTTGGTGAAAGTGCAGTGGAGAGGTCGGCCCGTGGAGGAGGCTACCTGGGAGACCGAGCGGGAGATGCGGAGCAGATATCTCCACATGTTTGAGGCTTTAGGTATGTTTTTTGACCCACTCGAGGACGAATGTTTATTTATGTTGAGGAGGATGTGATGATCCGACCCGTCATCTCATGAATTACCGCTTCGTTTTCCTCATTTTCTGCTTCTTTATGCTTCATTATCAGTGTCTTGTGTAATCGAGTGGGTTTGGATTGATTTTTAAAGGAAATGAGATACTTAGTCTTTTTAAGGAAAGCTTAGTTTGGAAACGTCAACCGGATGTTGACGTATGAGTTAGAGGGCTCGGATGTGAATTCCAATAATTCGCTTAGCTTCGGGGGATGATTTGTGACTTAGGTATGTGATCGGAAGCGATTTGGGAGGTCTGGTATAGAACTAGGCTTGAATTGGCGAAGTTAGTATTTTGGCGAATTCCGGTTGATAGGTGAGATTTTGATCCGAGGGTCGGAACGGAATTCCGAGAGTTATTGTAGCTTCGTTAAGAGATTTGGGATGTGTGTGCAAAATTTCAGGTCATTCGGAGGTGATTTGGTTGGGTTTTATCGAATGCGTGTTTCCGAAGTTTTTGAAGAACTTAGGCTTGGATTCGATGTAATTTGATGGTTTTGGTATTGTTTGAGGTGTTTTAATGATTGGAACAAGTTTGAATGATGTTATAGGGGGTGTTGGTGCTTTTGGTTGAGGTCCCGGGGGCCTCGGGGTGATTTCGGATGGTTAACGGGAAGTTTTGGACTTGTGAAATTGGAAATTTGTTGCTGCTTCTGGTATTTTTGCTTCTGCGGATTTGGGACCGCAGAAGCGGTTTCGCAGATGTGGAAGGGGAGGTCATAGGTGCGAAAATTGGCATAGGGAGGTGTTTCCGCCAGAAGCGGACGAGGAGCCGCATCTGCGCTTAGAGAATTTCCGCAGAAGTAGAGCTTGGTCCGCGGAAGTGGAAGCCGCAAATGCGGGAGTTCGACCAAAGAAGCGGTTCTGGACTTTAGTGAATTTCTGCAGAAGCGGAATGTTGACCGCAGAAGCGAAAGTCATAGAAGCGAGATTTGACCGCAGATGCGGTTTTGCCTAGTCTTATTAAAGTTCATCTTCGCGAATTTTTGAAGGGTTTCTCATTCTAACTTCGGACTTGGAGTATTGTGGGTGATTTTGAAGAGGGTTTTCAAGGAGCTTCGATAAGGTGAGGATTCTTGGACTTAAAAGACGATTTTATGGTGCAAATACATGGATTAGGGCTGAAAACTTAAGAAATTAATGGACAAAAATGGTGATTTAGGGCTTGAACTTAAGAGAGAAAAAAATGGAATTTGAGGGGTCATTGGGACTCTGATTTTAGTGTTCTTTATATGTATAGACTCGTGGCGAGATAAGGAACCCATTGGTGTTAGAATGTCTAAGTTTTGAGAAGTGGGCTCGGGGCTCGGGTTTTGTCAATTTCGGGGATTTTAATATTTTTCAATTGTTTTCGATTGGGTATTATTCCTTTGGCATATTGTGACGTATTCGTTGTGGTTTTGGTCAGATTCGACGCGCGTGGAGGCCGATTTGAGAGGCAAGGGCATAGCGAGCTAGAGTTTTGGCCGGCTTGGGGTGAGTAATAAATGTAAATGATGACCTGAGGGTTTGAAACCCCGGATTTGCACATCGTAGTGCTATATTGAGGTGACTTGCATGCCGGGTAGCGAGCGTGGAGTAGAGCACCGTTGGGGATTATGACTTGGTCCATCCCGATTGATGAATTTACTGCGTATTTGACTAAAATTTACTTGATATCATCATTATTTGGATAAATTGTCATATTTGGGCTTCGTGCCAACGGTTTGGACTCCTCAGGGGTTGTTATTTCTATTTCCCCACTATTTTGACAAAATACTTGAACTCAGCCTTATTGTTAAAAACTATTTCGCAAACTCAACAACTTTTACTCAGATTTGAAACTTAAATGACATTTCTAACGATGTTTTAGGCTGAGAACTACTATTTTGTTACTGCCGAGGGCTTATGTGATTTTGGACTGAGTATGAGATCGGGCTGCGCGCCGCAGCAGTATTATATTGATATTAATATGAGGCCGAGGGCCCAGTAGATGCCACGAGATGGCTTAATATTGCGCTTGGGCCGTAAGGGGTCCCTCCTGGAGTCTGTATACTCCCAGTGAGCGTCGTCGATGATAAATAAATGGAGTGGGCTGCATGCCGCAGCGGGTACTAGAGAGTACTGTACTATGTGTTGCATTCCTTATTTGACTGCCATTTATTTGCTTATCTGTTACATCATATCCATAATTTGTTTTAATTGGTTTACTGATTTTATACTACTTGGTTTAAATTGCTGTATTTATAGATTACAATGTGCCTATTTAGGATTTCTTATTCTCAGCATTTATTTATATTTATTACTCACTGGGTCGGAGTACTCACATTACTCCCTGCACCTTGCGTGCAGATCCAGGTGCATTTGAGATTGTTGAGGACTTCCAACTAGGCAACACAGATTCGGGAGCATAAAGGTAGCTGCATGACGTCCGCAACCCTGATCTTCCCCTTTATCTTATTGCTTTATTCCATACTTATTTAGAACGATATGTAGTAGGTTGATACTCATGTATTAGAGGCTCAGCTTGTGACCTCAGATTCTTCGGGATGTGTAGTAGTATTGTTATTTGGGATTCCGCATGTTTTAACTCCATTTTAGATTTTCAGTATTATGACTTAGTAATTTATCTATGTTAATTAAATCATGAGCTGTATAAAAAAAATAGTTAAGGTTGTAAATTGGTCGGGCTTGCCTAGCAGTGTGTTAGGCACCATCACGACCGGGCTTAGGGTCGCGACCGATACTCTTTGCGAATGCGGCATGTGCCTTGCGTTCGTGAAGCATAAAAAGCTTCTTCCAAAAAATACCCTTTGCAAACATGGAACCCCTTCCACAAACCCGATTCCTCCTGCCCTCCCTTCTACGTGAATGCGGCCCCTTCTTCGCGTGAAGTCCAACTTCCAGCTTCCAACTCCTTCGCGAACATGACTAAATCTTCACGAATACAAAGAGTAAATCTTCCCATTATCAAAATAACATTATGCGAACGGGATGCATGCCCGCGATCGGAATGTAGAACCTGGCACCAACAAAGTTCTGCAGTACTGATAATGCTCCGGATGGCCAAAAACTCAGTCAAGCCACCTGGGACCCTGTCTCAACATGACACCAAGTCCATAAACACTAATTGGACTTATCCAACATCTCCAAATACATACGCCATCATCATCATCAGAATGGATCAAAGATCAAATCACACATTGCACTTTTCTAAAGCTTAAGAATTTCCAAAGTTCCAACTAGGCGTCCGTTTCATGCTTAAGCACTTCGGATCACCATCAAACTTTGCACACTAGTCCCATTCTACAAAATGAACCTACTCCAAGTTGCATAACAGCAATGTAAATCCTATATCATCAAAGTCAATTTTTGGTCAAACTTATGAACTCTCCAAACCCTTAAATTGTCAACTTTCGACAAATAGAGCCAAAATATCCTAGTAATCTCCAAATCCAAATTCGGACTTACGCCTAAGTGCAAAATTACGATACAAACCTATTGAAACTATCAAATCACCAATCCGAGGTCGTCTACTCCAAAGCCAGACCTTAGGTAACTTTTCAACTTAAGCTTCATAAAATAAAACTAAGTATTCCAATTACTCTCAAACCTTGTCGAAACCAACTCATCATCCTTTTAAATCACTAAACATCAAATATACATACGTGAAACATCAAATAACATAATGTGGTTCAAATATACAAAACAATCGAATGAATCGTTACAGTATTGGTAAATAAATATATTTAACACATGGTTCATTTAATAGTTGACACATGACAAAAGTGATTAGTCAGCAGCCAGCAAAGTGGATCAAGGAGTCAAAAAGTAAACTTCAAATCTATATTATATTAAAAGGAGGATAGTATGCATTGTGGTTAAACCAAGTGACAAGTAAAAATGAAGCCACTTGGTAATTTTAAGAAAACTATAATAAAACATAAAAAAATAAATTCAGAATTACGTAAATTGAGATGACCTATAATTATTTATACTTTGGAGTAATTTAAAATATAAAATAACACTAAAATTTACATAAGATATTAAACATTTGATCGTTGTAAGAAATTAAAAAATTTCAAGCATAAAAATAAGGCCTTAGATAAAATATATAAATCATTTATAAAGTAAGAGAAATAATAAATAATTAGTGAAAATATTTTAATATCAATAATATATATAAAATTAAGGAACATATAGAGAAAAAAAGTTAAAATTTTTATCATACAAAAGAAAAAGGATAAAACTTATTTAAATTTGAGATGAGAAAGTTTTATTTAAGTATGATAAGGAATGACATGCATGTATATAAGGACACATAACTAAAGTCTAACAAATAAAGAAAAAAATTAAAAATATTTAATAATAAATAAATTAGAGATAATGTGAGAATATTTATACTAAGAGTTACTTTAGAAAATAAATGAAGTAAATATACAATACTTAAAAATATTATTGATAAGTTTAAATAATTTAAGAATTTCAATCTATATTTATAAAAATAAAAATTATATATCTATCTATATTATATTAAAAATTACAGCAGATAAAAATATAACATAAAGTGTAAAGTTAAAAAAATCATATGAAAATGTGATAATATTACATATTAGATAACATTATAGCAGAAGTAAGAATACTAATTAAAATTCAAAAAAAATTATTAAAAATAAAAAAAAACTATTTGAACTTGAGATTAGAAAGATCATAAAGTTATGATGAGTATGCTCAAAATATAGATATGACCACAAAATAGTCTTGCTAGATAAAGAAATCTAAAAAAATGATACTAAATTAAAAATTTATATATAATAAATAAATATATCATGTAGGTAATTTCACTAATGAAAATTAAAAGTAAAATTTGTACCTTGAAACTAAAAGAAAATACAAAATAAATGCACGTAATATAAAAAATTATTGTAACAAAATTCAATAGATTTAAAACATTATAAAAGAACTTATGTATTATTCCCTATGTTTCAATTTAGATGACCAATTTCGCTTATCGAGAGTCAAATTGCATGAAATTTGACCAACATTTTCAAATATACTTTGTTATCGTATTGACATGAGAAAAAATTGTAACTTATAGTACTTTTCATTTAGTTTTATATATCTAAATTTTAATTTTATTATACTAAGTTGAACTAATTTAATTTAGCTTCAAAATTTAGTCAAATTGATTGTCGAAAAGCGAAATGTGTCATCTAAATTGAAGCAAAGAAAATAATTTTTCGACTAATTTAAAGTTATATTTGAAAATAAAATATGAATTATTTTGAGTATAGGTAAAATATTTATGTAAAAAGATAATTAAAATTTCTTCGTAAGGAAGAGAACGTATAAAGAGGAAAATAGAGATAGTGCGAGGATACTTTTACTTTTAAATTTATTTAAAATGAATAACTAAAATTATTAAATAATGCTCAAAATATTATTAATAGATCTAAATGATGAAAAAGATATGAATAAGAGGATAATAGTGTAAAATTACATTAAATTTCGAGAATAAAATTTTTGATATTTATTAATTATTATAAGGGTAATAAGAAAGACATTAAGTCAATTTATAAGATAATAAAAAAATCACATTACAATATAACGATATTAAGTAATAAATAATGCAATATTAGCACGTGAATAATAAATATTTTTTTGTAGTCTATCAGTTCTCTCTGTTCGAAGTCCTCTCGGCGCACGATAACGTGGATCAGCTAACGTACGCCTGGAAGCCATGGGAGGGAGGGGACGACCAAAGAAAAACAAGCAGCGTAATGTGATGGAAGAGCAACGATCATCGGAAGCGAGGAAAGCAGTACTTGAATTGTTTGTATCACCAAAAGGTGTTCGAATAGAAGATCGAGCTGAAGATTGAGAGGAACATGCAGAGTGAGATGAACAAAGATGAAGCAGAGTTACAGGGAAGCAAGGACAAATTGATGAAAATTGTAGCTACACCTGCAGCTAATCAAGCTTTAGGAAGCGGATCTGGGACTGGGAGAACTCAAGGGCAAGCAAGGAGCACCAGCAGTAATGGAACAGTACCATGCAAGAGTTGCACTGTTGAGAAACACAAAGATGCTGAACCAATTGAAGTGAAGGCGAATCAATCATGGGCAAGTGTGGTTGCAGGGAATAAACTTGCTATGAAGGGGATGAACCTGCAGTTTGTAGCCCCAGTTGTTCAAAATGGAGAGAAAGTAGCAAAATTAGAAGCTGAGGATGTTGAATAGGGGAATAAAAAATGGGGATATGCAATTGTACTCTATGTGGTAGGGGACTCGCCAACCATTGGAGCTATGGAAAGGTTTTTAAACTCAGTGGGAAATTTCTCAAAAAAGCCACATATATACTACCACAATGAGGGATATTTTGTGATTAGATTTAGTACCATGGAGGAAAGAGACCAAATACTATACTCTGGGCCTCGTACTGTGAATAACAAACCAATAATTATGAAGGCATGGTCTGAAGACTTCAGTGTTCATAATGAGGTGTTGAATACAATTCCTCTATGGGTAAGATTTCCTAATTTTCCCCTAAATTGCTGGAGTATGAAAGCACTCAGTAAAATAGGAAGTATACTAGAAAATTCAGTGTATGCAGACGAATGCACAACTGGGACTGTGAGAATTTCATATGCGCGTATGTTAATTGAAATGGACATAACCAAACTCCTACCTAGATGTGCGAAAGTGCAGGATCCTAAAGGGAAGCTAATCCAGCAGGATGTAGCTTATGACTAGGAACCAACATATTGTGCTAAATGTCTTAAAATTGGCCATGATTGTGTTGCAGTAAGAAAGGAACAAATACAAAGAGTGGTTCAACACAAGAAAGTAACTACAGGAAAGCAGATATGGGTAAGAACAGACAGGAATGGTACAAATGACAAGGAAGAATCAACTCAAAAGGAAACAATAGAAGCACCCAAGCAGGGGGAGTCTGTACTAGTAGGAAATGAAGTGCAAGAAAAGGAAGAAGGATGGATTACAGTTATTAGCAAATAAGCAGCAAGGGCATCTAAGGCAAAACAAAATGAGGAGCAGGGAACAGCAGGACAGCAAGGAACTCAAAGTATGCATAACAGCCTCAACTATGATGCACCAGGCCCAAGCAATATGCAAGTAAGCTTCTTAGGGGAACATGAGACTTGTTACAAACCTCTTTTCATACCAATATGAGATTGATAACGTGGAATGTAAGGGGATTGAATAAAACCTACAAGCAAAAGGAGGTAAGGGAGTTCATCAAGAATAACAATAAAGCAATTATAGCTCTAGTTGAACACAGAATAAAGGAGAATAGAGAAAATAAAATAATAAAAAAAATAGCACATGGTTGGCAATGGATATCAAATGCTAGTCCTAACAATAAAAGCAGAATATGGTTATTATGGGATCCTAGAATTTATAAATTTGATGTAGAAGAGGTTGATGAGCAGTTGATTCATGGGCAAATTAGAATTATATCAAAGGTAGTCATCTTTGGCTTCTCAACAATATATGGGCTGCATATTTTAAAAGATAGACTACAGTTGTGGAGTAAGTTGAGGCAAATACACAGCACACAACAGGGTCCATGGCTTGCAATAGGGGACTACAATGCTATTCTCCAGACACAGGATAGACAGCATGGAACTGAGGTGCAAGATACAGAAACAAGAGATTTCAAGGAATTCCTGTTTGACACTAGTATGCATGAGCTTGTGTATGTGGGAAGGAGCTATACCTGGACCAACAATCACATTTACAGTAGAATTGATAGGGGCATGGTGAATGCAGCATGGATGATGATAATGCCAAATATGAAAGTGCAGATACTAGAACCAATGATATCTAATCACTCCCCACTAAAGCTAATGATAACACAAGTGCAGGGGAGGAAGAATAGTCCATTCAAATTCCTAAATTGTATAGCTGATCATAACCAGTTCCTACAGAAAGTGGAACAAGCATGGAAGGAAAGAAGGGAAGGGGGCATGATGCAAATAGTATGGAACAAGCTGAAGAGGGTGAAGGAGACTATCAAAGACATCAATACAAAGCACTACAAAGGAGTGGATGAGAGACTAAAAAGGATCAGGGAGGATCTTCAGACAACCCAGGAAGAGATGAGCTCTACTCTACAGAGACAAGATCTAATTGAAAAGGAAAAAACTCTTAAAGGTGATCTAGAAAAATGGCTTCTGATTGAGGAAAGTATTTATAGACAGAGATCAAGAGTGCAGTGGCTAAAGCTGGGGGACTTAAATTCAGGTTATTTCTTTGCTCAGATGAAAAACAGGAATAATCAGAATGGTATTCAAGTATTAACTAATAACATGGGGGTCCAGCTAGTGTTGGAAGATGACATTGAGGAAGAAATCATGGGGTACTATAAGAATCTTATTGGGCACAAGTGCCGAGAGCCTGCCAGCTATCAATCCAAATGATATGAAAATAGGGCCAGTGCTGAGCAGGGAACGACAACTACTACTAGTCAAGCAAGTATCGGAGGAAGAGATATGGGAAGCAATGAAGGAGATTAATGATCTCAAAGCCCCTGGATATGATGGGCTAAATGTTGTGTTCTTCAAGAAGTCCTGGCCATTTATTGGGCAGGGTGTGATAAAGGCTGTTCAAGAGTTTTTTTTAGTTAAATAAGATATTCAGACCGATAAACTGCACTGCTATTACACTAATACCTAAAGTTAGGAATCCTGCAAGTATTAAGGATTATAGGCCTATTTCATGCTGTACAGTTTTGTACAACGTGATATCAAAGATACTTACAAAGAGACTCCAGGGTGTAATAGACTACCTGATTGATAACTCACAGGTTGCATTTGTTCCAGGCAAAGTTATTACAGATAATATCATTCTAAGTCATGAATTGGTGAAGGGTTATGAGATGAAAGGGGTGTTGTCACGATCCGGATTTCCCACCATCTGGGGTCGTGATGGCGCCTACTGTTGGAGCTAGGCAAGCCAAACATTAAATATATTCGAATAACAACGCAACAATAATAAGATAACGGATCTTTAAATAAAGCGGAAGTCTGTTAAAACCTAAATAACTAAAAACCCAAAATGCAGAAATTTAACATTTTACTACCCAAGACTGGAGTCGCTACCTCACAAACCACTAAGGAGTGCTACAAACAAGTCTGAATAGAAAATACATAATGTCTGTCTCGGTACAATGAAAACAAACTGAAGATATGGAAGGGACTTCGGCCTGCGAACGCCAGCTAGGCTACCTGGAATGTCCCTGGACTGGAAGCTCGCTCCCAAAATGCTACTGCTACTCAATAGCTGCTCCAACACTTGGATCTGTGCAAAAAGATGCATAGAGTATAGCATCAACACAACCGACCCCATGTGCTGGTAAGTGCCTGGCTTAACCCCGGAGAAGTAGTGACGAGGCTAGACAGGACTACCAAATCAACCTGTACAGATCTCTCTCTCTCTCTCTCTCTCTCTCTCTATATATATATATATATATATACACACACACAATAAAAGGAAAGAATACCAAAACTAAGCAGTTAAAAGGGAGGGTAGCATGCTTTGGGGATGTAGCAGTTTAGAATACAAGGTAAATAAATAAGGAATGAAACGGTACAACTACAAAAATCAATGAGAGTAATAAACCAAACATGGCATGGAATGTCCCTTCGTGCATTAATAATCAAAACGTGGCACGGAATGATCCTTCGTGCAAATGTAATCAAAACATGGCACAGAATATTCCTTCGTGCATAATATAATCAAAACATGGCACAGAATGTTCCTTCGTGCATAATATAAGCAAAACATGGCACAGAAAGTTCCTTCGTGCATAATATAATCAAAACAATCGTGCACGGCATCACCCATCGTGCTTTATCACTCAACCTCATCCAAACAGCAATCACAAACAATGGGGACGAGGGGATAGACAAAAGTAATAGATAGCCCGGCATGGGAAAACACAAGTAAACAGTCAAATCCCCAAGGGACCAATAACAACAAGTCTCACTTCCCGATAAAGGAGATAATAAATATACTCAACCCATCCCAGTAAGGGATTAATCATATCTCTTTCCATTTCTTCCATTTCTTAATCAATACTATTTTATCTTTCGAGCCAACGCTCCAAAGAATTCACAATTAACAATTAATCCTCATACTCTTCACATTAGGTAGAAATCATTAACCTAGCCTGGAGGAGTTCCAAAATAGATCAAAATAAGCACAAACAAAGACCCACGGTCATGCTAGACACCGGTGTATAGATACTCGTCACCATGCCTATACACCGTACTCGATCATTTAGCAATTAGAAATTTAAAACACTCTAATCCTATTCCCTCAAGACAAAGTTAGATCAAACACTTACCTCGATCCAAAGAATAGCAATCAACTCTCCAATACCGCCTTTCCTCTAAAATCTGACTCCGAAACAATGATATCTAGGCATAATTAATTCAATGATATCAATTAAGGCTCAACAACATAATCCCATAGCCTAGAAATGAGATTTCTAGCATTCGTCCAAAAATAGCAAAGTCCGACACCGGGCCCACATGGTCCAAAATCGAGGCTCAGACCAAAACCCAATCACCCATAACCCCACGAGTTTAAATATGTAATTTATTTTAAGATTCGACCCAAAATTGAGGTTGAATCACCCAAAATTCCCAAAGCCCTAGTTCTACCCAAAACCCTTAATTTCTACCATGAATTCATGATTTAGGGCTAGGAAATTAGTGATTAGATGAAGAAATTAGGAGGGAATGAAGTTAAGATCACTTACCCAAAGAGCTATGGAGAAAGG
>MU696100.1:10932-34758 GCA_026770625.1 Nicotiana glauca | reverse complement strand
CACGAGGTGACGAGAGTCCGTGCGTAGCTACTATTATGTTATTGTCCGGGTAGTTAGGACCCAAAAGCATGTGTATGTTGATTAATTGTGAACATATTTGTAGCTTGAATTGCTTAACTCACATCGAATTAGTAAGTAAATTTCTAAAAGAATTAAACTTCATTTCTTAAATTGTTAAAGGAGAATTGGTTTTATTTGAATAAATATTCCCCGATAAGTTCTTATTTGACTGATTGAGCATGTACTTTATGTGTGTCTGCGTCGCATGAATGATTCGCGAGCAGGATATGTGTTTAATTATAGAACGGGACGAACACCTNTTGGAGCGGGTCGTCGACCTCGGCATGATTTGCGCATGTTTATCTGTTACTTGGAAATTTGTAAATGTGGAATTGGCCCTATGTGCCTTGACATAAACTGATAAGATAATAAAGAACAGACTTTAGAAGCCCATGATTTATTGTTGAAGGTGTTTACCTGTTTGCTGGCTTCACAATCAGAACTTTTATACAAATCCATGATTATTCTCGCACTTATAGAATATTGCTAATTGACTTCTAGTTAGTGTCGGAGTTGGCCATCTCGTTTCTACCCCTTCGGGATTAGGCGGGATACTCACTGAGTACACGTTGATTACGTACTCATACTACACTTCTGTGCATTTTTGTTGCACAGGTATATATACACCTCTAGCAGAAAATTTTCCAGAAAATTTTCATTATGCGGTCCAAAATGCGGTCGCAGATCAGGTATGCGGACCGCATTTCCATCGCAGAGTTAACCAGTGAGTTAGTCGAAATTGATGTTGAAAATGCGATCTATTATGCGATCGCATAATCAATATGTGGACCGCATAACCATTATATAAATTCCTCAAGGAATTGTGAAGGTCAATTCTGCGGTGCATTATGCGACCGCATAACAGAAATGCGGACCGCATTTCTGTTGCAAACCCAGGTAGAGAAGTCAGATTTTAGGATCACTTCTGCGGTCCATTATGCGGACCGCATTTCCACTCTGCGATCGCAGAGTGCGACCGCAGACCCGACTCGGCTCCAGATTTTCTAATTTTTCAACCCGATCTCTTCTTCAATAAAATACCCCAAACCTTCATTTTTACACATTTTTCTGACAAAACTAGAGAGAAGGGAGAGAGGGTTCTTGAGAGAGAAAGGCTCATCTTCATCAATTTAATTTTCCAACGTCGCCCAGGCCCGGAAATTCTTGAGTATTATCTTCATCTCCATTCTTGCAGGTAAGGTTCCCAACCCTTTTTCATTGATTTTCAAATTTAAATAAAAGAGGGGATTCTCATGAATTGATTCTTGAAAATGGAAGTTTAAACACTCATGCATGTCTATTAAAACCTAAAATCTAGTAAGAGTAATTAGGTGGGAGTAAAGAATTGTGTAAAGGAGGGTTGATAACCTAAATATGTTCGGGTAGTGATTGTGAACTTTGATTCTAAGAAATATGTATTAATTTGTGCACTAGATTGACGTTGCCAGGATTTTTGGTAAAGTTGGAAGTAGATATTAAAAGGGAATTTGGCTCCAGGTATGTATGGCTAACTTTGATCTTTGTAGAATCGCCTTGTTTGGTGTACTAATGCTTGGTATGTGATATCTACGTGGCTTATCCATGAAAATTATTGTGATTTGTATAATTGTGATTGTTGTGGAATTCTTGTGATTGGTTTGATAGAGTGTTATGGTTAAGTCTCCCGATATAATGGTACAAGTAACTGGCAATAAACTAAATGCGTGATCGTGAAAGTATTATGTGGTAAGAGTTGAATAACAAATGATGGAAAAAATCGTGGATGATGCAACTGGAATAACTGTGATAACCACATCTATGGCTTATTGTGGGTAATTGTCGTTGTAATGTAAAGAACATGTGAGTTGTTGGATGTGAAGGAAAATAGTATTGATGGTTATGGAAATATTTGTAAATTGTTGTTGTTAGTTCTTAAGAAGTGTTGTTGTTGATCCTTGTGAATTATTGATTGTTGTTGTATTGTTTGTGGATTATGACTATACAGTGGGATCGGGTTGCGCGCCGCAACACGAAGTTATAAGGTGTGGGTTGTGGCGATAAGGGTGGCCAAGGTAATAAGGGTGGACGGGGTAATAAGGGTAGAAAAGTGATCGAAATCACTACTGAAATAAATATTTGAGCAAATTGTGAAATCATTGGTGTGGAATTGTGGAAGGTGGAAAATAGAAGAGATTGAAAACTTGTTTGGCTTGATTGTTCCTTTTCTTGTGCATTTGATTGTCGTTCCTATTAATGTTACCTACTTATATATGGCTTGAGTTTACTTGGAGCAAGTTTGTTAATACATACCAGTATAATTCAAGTGTACTGACGTCCCTTTTGCAGGGGGCGCTACATTCATGTTATGATTGTAGGTGGATCCATAGCAGGTACTCCAGTCCATCGACCGTAGCTCTTCATCCCTTCCCACCAGCTGAATTGGTGAGCCCCTTTCCTTTCGGGGCCCTACGTGGCTCATGTCGCCTTTATTCTGGAGTCTTATTTTGGTATTTGTATAAGGTATAGCCGGAGCCTTGTTACCGGCAAGTATAATATCATCCCTTTTCATGTTTAGAGGCTCCGTAGACAGGAAATGTGGGTCATGAACTTATGTAATATGTATCTTGCACGTTGGGTTATGTAAAGTGTAAACCACGCTAAGAAATCATGTACCATATGAAGTTTTGTAATAAAAAGGTGTTTTGTTTGAAAATGGTTATTTCTCTTGGCTAATAAGTAATGAAGAATGCGGGGTAACACGTGGGGTAGGAGAGGCACTCAAGTCCGCTTGACTGGGGCTACCCGGTCGAGTGCCGGTCACGTCCCTCGGATTCGGGGCGTGACAGTACCTTATCTCCCATGCTTCTTAAAACAGCTACGAGTTCAGAAGTGCTCACGTTGAAATTGTAACCACCAAACCTTGCCTTCAAACTTCTATCGTCATCTCGTGACTCATGAATGTTACGATCGTTCCTGAATCTTGATGAAGAACCTGACTCTCTATTCTTTGACATGTGATCACACCTTTGACTGTCCTATTTTGACCGTGAGTCTTTTCTCGCAGGTCCCATGTATGGCTCGTACCTATTTTTACCGGATCTTTTTTCAATTTCCGCACTTCTCAAACTCACTTTTTCTTCTTTTGAAATTGAGGAGCAATATCTTCTTCTATCCTCAGCTTTGTGCTATACCTGTTATAAACGTCATTCCACGTTGTAGCTAGAAATTCACGGAGGCTTTCCTTGAGTTGCCTCGTAGCTTCTGAACTCTTTTCATTCAAATTACTTGTAAAGGCTAAAGCTGCCCAATTGTCAGGTAGACGCGGTAATGTCATTATTTCATGTTGGAATCTGTCCACAAATTCCCTAAGCAATTCTGCATCCCCTTGCTTGATCTTGAAAATATCTTTTATTCTTTTTTCGACTTTTTGAGCTCCCGAGTGTGCTTTGACGAAAGACACTGCAAGCTCAGCAAAAGAATTTATAAAATTTTTGGGTGAAAGAATATACCATATTAGCGCTCCCTTAGTGAGTGTTTCACCAAATGTTTTGACTAATACTGATTCAATCTCCTGGTTAGTAAAATCGTTGCATTTTATGCCGGTTGTAAATGTAGTAACGTGGTCTCGTGGGTCTGTTGTTCCATTATACTTTGAAATATCAGGCATTTTAAACTTCTTTGGAATTGGGAAGGGAGCAACACTTGGCTTCCAGGGATGTTGAGAATACTTATCCATATCTACCCCTTTGATCACGGGTCGCACCCCGGGTATTTGGTCTATACAGTCATTTGCTCCTTGAGCTGCTTCTGCAATGTTAGTACTAAGTTTTGCAAAATAAGAATTAACTAAATTACCTGGTTCTCCCTCCTG
The DNA here is from genome assembly GCA_026770625.1 of Nicotiana glauca. Taxonomy (NCBI): domain Eukaryota; kingdom Viridiplantae; phylum Streptophyta; class Magnoliopsida; order Solanales; family Solanaceae; genus Nicotiana; species Nicotiana glauca. The sequence continues at coordinate 30,848 of MU696100.1, read as the reverse complement.
TGACTCACTGGGGGTTCCACTGATACCTGAATTAATAAGCCCGAAATGAGGGTTCTCCAGAGTATTGTTATTTGGTGTGTGTATGGGTGGGGCAACAGGTAATTGGTTAACAAAAGCCTGAAGAGCTTTGTTGACCAGCGGGGCAATGAGTTTTTGCAAGGCTTCATCCATAGCTTAAACATTTTCTAATTGAGCATGTCCATCTGTATGAGATCCATCAGGAGTGCCTTCACGAGACCGCCGTGGAGAGGGTCATAGAGACGGTATCAGTGCGTTATTGTCTTGCGGATCTCCCTGAAGTTGTTGGTTTGTTTGGTTTTCTTGATTTTCTTAGTTTCCTTGGATGTTATCATTATTGTTCGACATGGTTGGTACAACAAGGAAAGTTAAGCTAAAATAGAATTGATTATCAGATTTTCGGTAACGGAACCAATTTATTTAACCAAAAAATAGAATTTTGACTAAAGTTATAATTTAGAAGAACACGGGTTACTGATAATCGCAAGAATGTATAAAAGAAGGAAATTTGGATAGCCAGAATATAATTGAATAAAACAAGTAAACCAAAGTATATTCAAATGATCTTTCGTGTCCCTACAATTGTTCAACCCTCTCCTTTTTATAGCTATTTTTGAGATATATGTCTTGCCTTTATCATAATAAGGCTGTTATGGGCAATTAATGACAATGAATATTACATTACATAGTCATTACATTTAAGACAGACTCTCTAACATTTCTAGCATTTAATGCTTATTAAATATTGTATTTGGACCCTCATGTGCTGTAAGATTCATTCCCTTGATTCTTCTTGATTCTGGAACTTAATTGCCTTGAATAGATACGGGCGCTGAGTGCCTTGAATAACCGCCCGTGCCTCTTCCTTTGCCTTTGATCGCATCCATTCCCACTCGTGCCTCTTGGATAGTTGTAACTCTTTGACCATTTGACCAGCCTACGTGTCACGACACGTAATCTCCATACTATTTTAATATGTAAACTCAATTTTTTCCAATACAATGGTGAGTCCTTTTTTTATTTACTGAATAATCAAGTAAGATAAAATTAAGAGAAACGTCCCATGTATGTCTATAGACTATTGTAGATAATAATGGAGTTATAATTTATACGGAATATCTTTCAAAAAAATATTTTTTTTCTTTCACTCGCAAGAACGTAAAATAGAACTTCATTGTAAATAAAGTGGATCGTTAAGGAGATTAATGTATGAGAGCAGATGATATTAATATCTAAAATACAATGATAAAAATGATCATTGGTATTTTTTGAATATCAAAACAAAATTAATGATTTATTTTATTAAACAAACTTAAACTGTTTTATCATCCTGCTTAACAAATAGTGCAGAATGCCTTTTACTTTTTTAGTTAAACTTATTTCCACCAACTAATCTTTGTATGTACAGGAATATGCACAAACGAAAGTAGATCCTAAGCACATAAAGAAATACTAAAAAATTTGCTTTGGTACTAATATTTGTTAACGGATGAATCCAAAAACATACATAAAGGATAAAATTAAGAATATAAAATTTATATTGATAATCCAAGAAAGAAGACTGTCAAAATGTTGGACAATCACCTTTTTTCTAATTACATATCTAATTTAATATATGAAAAAGGTACAACAATAAACCGCCGACTGAAAAAAATATTATTTTGCACAGACTATTAATATGAAAGTAACCAATATACTCATAAAAGATAAAAAGGTTACTGTATAATCATAATTAATAAATTTGCAAGGACATAAATAATCAGTGGAAATATAAATACTGATTTATTAATTACTGTAAATTAAAATAAACATTAAAATATAATTGAGTGAAGTAAAGCAACAAAAACAATATCACCCAAAATGTGAACACGAAAACTAAGAAATAAAGGACGAAGAAGAAACATACAACATACACAAATGCACATGTATACTGACTCGTTAAAAGGATTAGTTGTGATTGTTATTGTTGGCTTGGTAAAATGAATAGTTGTGACTTTTAGCATTGGCTTGACAACTCTTCTTAGGAATAAGTTCTTTTAATATCTAAGTTGTTAAAATTACGTAGAAGAGTATTTTAGTAATTCAACTTTTTAATTTAATTCTTCCCACTTTTAATATATATATATATATATATATATATATATATATATATATATATATATATATATATATATATATATATATATATAAATTATTCGTACGTACGTAGTAATGTATAAGATTGATCATCAATTACAATATAGTTTATGTCTGTGTGAGAAATTACTCATATACTTAAATATAACTTAAAAATTTACTTACATAGATGCTATTATAATCTATTAAAAATAATTATCTAGTTAATATAATTTTTTGTAAAGATTATGCTTATAGTTTATAATTATTTATAATAATTGTAGTTAAATAAAATAAATATTTATAGTTATTAATAATTTTTTATAGCTTATAATATGTAAAAAAAACAAAAAAAATTATTTTTTTATTAAGAAAACCGACTAAAGTTGGTCGGTATTTGGTTAAACGGTCAACACATAGTGTAGACCAACTTTGGTCGGTAATTTTGAAAATTAGAAACTAAAAACGGGTTTCCCCCCATTTCTCTTATTTTCTTCCCCAAATTTTTCTAACTCCTCCCTACCGCACACAAATCCCATTCCCCACCCCATGTAGCCACCGCCCAACAGCGTCCCCATCACCGGAGATGCCGCTGCCACTGCTTTGCCCCTCTCCTAAACCCTAAAAAATCAAGGTATGAATTACAACCCATTTCTTTGTTATTTCTAGTTTTTGTTTCAATTATTTGAACATTGTATTTTATTATTTTAATTAGTGTTTCGATTCTTTGAACATTGTATATTATTGATGGCTAGGGTTTAGGTCTTGTTTTAATTAGTTTTATTTATTAATTTTATTAACTAATTAATTTAATTAGTCTTGAATAATTTAGTAAGATTTGAATTATACTTTGTATAGTCTTGAATATTTTAGTTAGAATCTAGGGTTTAGTAGTAGTAGAACATTTAGTTTATTGTAACGACTCAATCGGTCGTTTTGAGCTCTAGCGCATCGTTCAGCAGTTTGGGGCCATGAGCAGCTCAACTTCAGGTATTATAACTTATACGCATGGTCGGAATTATATTTCGAAAAGTTCGGAGTCAATTTGGAAGGAGAATTCTCATTTCGGAAGCTTTAAGTTTAAAGAATTGACTAAGACTGAATTTTTGAGTAAACGACCTCAGAATCGGGATTTGAAGGTTCCACCAGGTTCGTATGATTATTTCGGACTTGGGCATATGTCCGGATCAGATTTTAGAAGACCCGGGAACATTTCAGCCCATATTGTGGAAGTTAACAATTTTTGAAGAATTTCATAAGTTTGGATTGAAGTACATTTCATTGTTATCAATGTCCGTTTGGGATTTCAAGTTTGGGAATAGCTCCATATGGTGATTCTGGTATTGGGAGCGCGATCAGAAGTAAATTCGGAGGTCCGTGGATCATTTTCGAGTCATTTGGCTAAAGATAGAAATTTGAAAGATTTTAAGGAGTTTGACAGGAAGTCGACTTTTTGATATCGGGGTCGGCATCCAATTCCGGAAGTTTGAGTAGGTCCGTAACGTCGAATGTGACTTGTGTGCAAAATTTAAGATCAATCGGACGTGATTTGATAGGTTTCGACATCGAATGTAGAAGTTTGAAGTTCTAAAGTTCATTAAGATTGAATTGGGATGCGATTCATAATTTCGATATTGTTTGATGTGATTTGAGACCTCAAGCAGGTCCGTGTTTTGTTATGGGACTGGTTTGTGTGATTGGACGGGGCCCTAGGGGCCTTAGGTGTGTTTCAGATCATTTCGGGTTGTTTTGCAATAGCTGATGCTGGTGTCTGGTATTGTTCTTCGCATTCGCGAGGCTCCTCTCGCGTTCGCGAAGAAGGATTTGGCTTCAGCGACTCTATGCTTCGCATTCGTGCAGAAGGAAATCTCTTTTGCATAGGTCTGACTCCGGAGGCTCATATCTCGCAATCTATAAAGAATTTGGAGATTATCAAAGATGAGAAAGGTCTGAGGCCATGAACAGAGTCAATTCAGATATTATGACTTGTACGCGTGGTCAGAATTAAGTTTCGGGAAGTTCAGAGTTGATTTGGAAAGAAAATTCTCATTTTGGAAGCTTAAAGTTGAAAGAATTAACTAGGATTGGAATTTTGAGTAAACGACCTTGGAATTAGGATCTAAAGATTCCAGCAGGTTCGTATGATAATTTCGGACTTGGGTGTATACCCGGATCGGGTTTTGGATGACCCGGGAGCGTTTTGGCGCCTATTGTGGGAAGTAGTATTTTGAAAAAAAATTCATAAGTTTGGGTTGAAGTGCATTTTAGTGATATCAATGTCCGTTTGGGATTCCGAGTCTAGGAGCAGCTCCGTATGGTGATTCTGGAGTTGGGAGCACGATCGGAAATGAATTTGGAGGTCCGTAGGTCATTTTAGAGCCATTTGGCTAAAGATAGAAATGTGAAGGTTTTTGAGAAGTTTGAACGGAAGTGGACTTTTTGATATCGGGGATGGAGTCCGATTCCAAAAGTTGGAGTAGGTCCGTAATGTCGAATGTGACTTGTCTGTAAAATTTGAAGTCAATCAGACGTGATTTGATAGGTTTAAACATCGAAAGTAGAAGTTGAAAGTTCTAAAGTTCATAAAGCTTAGATTGGGGGTTGATTCATGATTTTAGCGTTGTTTGATGTGATTTGAGGCCTCGAGCAAGTCTCTAACGTGTTTTGGGACTGGTTAGTATGATTGATTGGCGGTCCCGGGTGCCTCGGGTGGATTCTGGGTGGTTAACGGATCAAAAATAGAATTTTTGGAAAAGTTGAACTAGCTGGTTGCTGTCATAACCGCACCTGCGAGAATTGGGCCACAGGTGCGGAGCCGCAGAAGTCGCCAAAAGAGCCGTAGATGCGGTTTTGGGCTAAAAGAGAAGGGACCGCATATGCGGTCATTTTTTCGCAGATGCGGGACCGCACCTGCGGTGGAGAAGCCGCAGATGCGGGATTTGGTGAAGGGAGCTGGACCGTAGATGCGGTCAAGGTGCCGCAGATGCGGGACCACACCTGCGGTAGGCGGGGTGCAGAAGCAGAAAAGGGTGGCCTAGATAGGACCGCAGAAGCGGTATTTTGAACCGCACCTGCGGAACAGCAGAAGCGGTCAAAGGACCGCAGGTGCGGAAACAGCTGAGGCAGTGATGTCTTTTAAAAATCGGGGGTTGGGTTCATTTCAACCCCATTTTCTTCCATTTGAGCTGATTGGGATCAGCTTTGAGGTGCCATTTTCATCATTCACCATGAGGTAAGTTATTTATGCTAGCTTTGAGTTAAATACAATGTTTATATATGGATTGAGACTTGGAAGATTGTAGAAAACTTGAGGTTTGAGGGAAAACCTAGAAAACTAGTATTCTTGGATATTTACCACGATTTTGGGTATGTAATTTAGAGAAAATCATATATTTGAGTTCGTGAGGCTATGTGTGAACTTTATCTTCGAAAAAAATTCGAATCCCGGCACGTGGGCTCGAGGGCATTATTGTCAACGTTTCGATCGGGGTTGGGAAATGCTATAAATTGTATTGTAATGAGTAATTGAGCATATATTAATGGATTTGTATAATCATTGGATAGTTTTGGAGCGTTATGTGTCGATTTAAGTCTTCGGAGGAACGTGGAATGCCGGTTATGGATCTTCGGAGCGAGGTGAGTCTCCTTTCTAACTTTGTAAGGGAATTGTCCCTATAGGTAAAATAATTGGTTATGTGCTCCTATTTGTGGGGGCTACGTGCGCATGAGGTGATGAGAGTCCGTGCGTAGCTACTATTATGCTATTGTCCGGGTAGTTTAGGACCCAAGAGCATGTTATACTTGGATTATTTGTGAACTTATTGACAGCTTGAATTGCTTAAATCGCATTGAATCAGTAAATAAATTTCTAAAAGGATTAAACTTCATTTTTCTTAAATGGTTAAAAGAGGATTGACTTACTTTGGATAATTGCTCCGTGTGGATTCTTGATTGACTGTCTATGTGTATTTAAATTTTGGAGCGGGCCGAACACCTGGACAGATTAAATAGATGCATCCATGGTTCGCGCCGTTCGACCCTCGGTAGTGCACATTTTACATTTATGTTGGAGCGGGCCATCGACCTCGGCATGATTTGCGCATGCTTGTATTGCTTGCCTTGAAACTTATCGAAGTTGTTGCTGCCTCTTTCCGGCTTAAGAATACATGTATAAATGATGAAAAGGAATAATTTCTTATAAAAGAAAGAATTGTTTATTTGCTTCAACCCATTGAATTATAATCATGTTTATTAAAATCCACGATTTAATACATTATGGATAAATCATTATTGGACCATTAGTAAGTGTCGAAGTTGACCATCTCGTCTCTACTTCTTCGATATTAGATGGGATACTCATTGGGTACACATTGTTTTCGTACTCATACTACACTTCTGTGCATTTTTGTTGCACAGGCGTATGCATCTTTAATGGCCTACTGGGCGTAGCGGCATGGTTGATACAGAGACGTAGGTGGGCTGCACTTCTCGAGGCGACTCGCAGCCAGCAGATTCTCTTTCAGTTTCCTGTATTTATTTCTGTCCAATATTGTATTCCGAATGATTGTTGTATTACATTATTTCTTAGAAATTGGTCATGCACTTGCGACACCGCGTTTTGGGAGGATTTTTCGATTATTAAATTTTAAGTTTTGTTAAAGATTTCGCGGTTATTTCTGTAAATTTTATTATTCGTTAATTAATGTATAAAGAAATATGATTTTAGATAATACAAAGATTTGAATTTAATTAAGTATTTTGGTTGGCTTGCCTGACAGCGGTATACGGCACCACCACAACCCTTAGTGAATTTTGGGTCGTGACAATATGGTATCAGAGCACTAGGTTCCTAGGGTCTCACGAGTCATCAGAAAGTCTAGTAGAGTCTCACGGATCGGTACGGAGACGTCTGTTCTTATCCTCGAGAGGCTGCGGGACTGTTAGGAGTACTTCCCTTCTTGATTCATCATCGTGCGATTTGATTCCTTTGAGGCTTATGCTTTTGTTTCTTTCCTACTCAATCGTATGCGACGCAAAATGCTTTCTATTCATCGAGTATTGAAGAATTTTAATGATATTACAAATATGGTGCGGGATGTTTCTCCCCGTATAGTCGTCTGAGCTATTATCGTTGCCTTGTGGAAGGATATTTTATTATTTCAGCCCAGTAACGGTACTTTTGAGGGCTCTGAGGCTAGGTAAAAGTTGCCATGATGCTTATGAGCAATTATTCTGCAGTATTGATATGATGATAGGATGTTTGCCTACGTGTCGAGGCAGTGAATGACTTGAAGATAGGTTTACTCAGTGCATGATATAGAGATTCGGTATTTCATTCCCGGAAAGGGAAAGACAATTGGGCTGGGAGTATTTAGGTTGGGTTGATGGGGTAACAAGACTTGGTATTTTCAAGTGTGGTGTAGTTTTCTTCTATGATGAGGTGTAGTTATCCTTATTGAAGGCACTAAGTTCGCCGGTGTTATGATCTTCTACAATTCGCCTCTGGAGTAGGATATTGTAGGTCAGTATAGAAGAAATGACTGTTAGATATCGCGAGGTGCGGCGTTGCAAGATTGAATCGGTGTTCCTAGTGTTGACGGCTCGAGAAACATGATCTTCAGAAAGGTTTAAGGTTATTAGAGATTCATGGGTTCAAGTGCTACAAAGATGGATTTATTTAAGGCAGCAATTGAGCAGCAAAATATGAGGAAGGACATGTGGGAAGTGTCAGGGTGTGTTTAAAACTTCTAGAAGGCCAGGTATAAGAAGCGTATATCGCGTAGTTGATTAAAGAAGTGAGTTTGCCCAAAGTAGGAGATTGGAAGAGCTGCATATGGGCTTGGTGGTAGGATGACTACGCGCCTTAAGGAGAGTTTGGATCGATTTGAGAATTTTAGTGGCTGGCGATTGAAGTCTACGGGTTTAATTGGAAGTATGGGCTAATATGCAGCAAAAAGATCGGTCGTGCAAATGTGGTTGATGATTCAGAGTATAAAAAGGGGGTTTTACAGAAAGAATCCAAGAATTTAGGCGGTTGGTCGCGCAAGGTTATGTTAATAAGAGATAAGGAATCCCAGTGAGTTCTAGAGTTGTGTAATAGTGACTTCAAGCTAAGTTGGAGAGTCCCACCGCCTATGATTGGGTTGCATGGTTAACCACTTGCGAGGTTTTCTGGTTGTTAGATATTGAGGGTTTATCTCAGCTACGAGAAAAGACCATAAATGGTAGTTCGAGCTAATGAATTGTTGAAATGCATGCTATGGTTGGCCTTATTTGCTCAAGTTCAGACTTGGGGAAGGATTCAGACTTATGTCGTGTATGGATGCGGGTTACGAGGGGAGTGATTCCGCCAGGTGCCTCGTCTAGAGGGTATTCATGTGTTATAAGATTTATGGAGTTGATTATTATCGGGACCAAGTCAGAGCGGGTGGCTCTCAGTAATGGTCCTAATGGATTAAAAAAAGGTAAAGTATGGTGCCTAATGACTTCGAGCCTATAAGTACAGTTAAGAATCAAGCTTTTGCAGAAGCTTATGAGTGGAGGCTCAGAATATTCTATGATATTTTGACTTGCAGTGTAGCATTTGGGAGAAAGATAAGAAAGGACTTCGGATTCGTAGAAGGATTAGCAGAATGGGCATATCAGTTGAGGGTGCGAATGTGTGCTCAAGGAAGGTATGAAATGGTTCATGGGATTTGAGACAGCTTGGTCTCGCGGTTCCAGGTCACTCGGGGTGAGTGCGGATGGAGTGTGTTATATGTTGAAAGGAGTTATTGTTATTACTAAGTCAATCGAGGTAAATCGAAGGAAGATATATTGGTTAACCTCAGTTGAGTTGGCGTATTGGTGGTAGAGGTCAGTTCCTTCAGCGTGATCAAGTTATGCATGTGATTTGTGGCGGTACGTGTGAGGCTTGTCAGTTGCCGTAATTAATGTTGTTCAGAAACATTCTTCTGTTATGGCCTGTTATGCGTAGGCGGATCCCGGAAGGGCTATGGTGGCTTAGAACACTACTTAGATGTTTGCCTATACTACAGTTATGAGAATTTACCTGTGTGTTGCTATGGTTCTCCTGAAGTGAGTCTAGTGAAAAGCTTTTATTGGCACGTTGGGTGCAGTGAGTGATATGGAATTTGAAGTGAGGATCAAGGTTGCAGTTCGGTACTGACAAGGATGTCACGAGTTTGGATGAACAGGAAAGGAGTTTTGATGTTTAAAGTGAGTTGGTATTGTCGTTAGTATCACCTGAGATAAGTGTTTTGTGAAAAAGGCCTTGTATCTCGGTTAAGGATTCTTGATCGCTTTTCAGCGTTAGTGCGGCCGATGGTTTTGATGCGCGGAACCGTTATTTATTTCTGAAGGTTGTGGGAGCGTGTTCCACATGAAGATTGTATAAGTGTGACATGTAGTCACTTGATTGATTAAAGATTTAAACCAAGTATAAGGATTGTGGTAATATCATTAATTTGAGAATTTATGCCTAGAGGGCGCTCTGTTTATTGGGTTATGGACTGTGGAGGTTCGCTCCGATTATGAGGGTTGTTCTTATTTGTTATGAGAAAATGGGAGTTATTATGGACCTTTGAAAGGTTATTAGAATATTTGGTGCGATCATAAATCGGCTTGAGATCAGTGGATTGATTTAAATGTGAACATGGGCTTTATATCAGGCCAGATGTGTTCATCTCAGCAATACGCTCCTTATGGAAGGGAGTCGAGGTGTTATTTCGTTGTTAGCTATTCATGTAATGATGTATTGCATCGTGCGAGTTGTGAGACGACTTGGTGAATTTCTTATGTGTTGAGGTTCCGCATAGAGATGAGGTCATATGAGCAGGATGGCTTTTGAGATTCAGATCATATATCACACTTCAGTTGTGCTCGAGTTTGTGGATTATAGCGTTATGTCTCCCCAGGGAATTATATTATACACTTAGCATGTTTATGACTGATATTCAATATTTTGTTGAAATGAGCAATTTAGCTCGATGTACATCTCCTTATGTGAGTTCCATGTATGGATATGGTGGCACGCCGCCATGGGTATGTTATTTGGATCGGGTGGCATGCCGCTATGGTTATGTTGTGTGGATCGGGTGGCGCGCCGCCATGGTTATGATTGCTCGTATCGGGTTGCGCGCCGCAATAGTGTGATGTTCAGTACAATTCCCTATATCTGTTTATTGTGTTCTATTTCCTATTTCTGAAGGAAGCTCATATTAACTGTGCGCCCGCATCGCATGTATGATTCGCGAGCGGGGTAATTGAAATTCCTTGTCATAGTTCATTTTCCTTTTTGTATCGCATTCTAATTGGTAGCCTATTGGCACATTGTGGCATTATATGAGGCTTTTGGTCATGTCGGGGTGGCTTATTGCCTGAGCAGTTCGTACTGGGTGAGACGAGATTGTTGGATTTATGATCAGTGCAATCTGATTACGTGAAATATATTAACGAGCAAATGTCATCATTTGGTTCAGAATGAGGTAATATTTCTTGTCAGAAGTATAGACTCAATGATTGGTTGACTCGGCATTCGATTATGAATTTCTGCACATCTCTTCCGTTGTGGCGGCATTGTAAGAGTTAGAGTGAGACCTATGTATGTCATGGGGTGCAATGGGAGCATCAGATTCGTGGAATTTTTACTAAGTTGATCAGAAAATGTTATTGTGGTCCGGTGAGTAAAGTGATGCTAGGTGTGAATTCAACAAAGTTACGCAGCCATGTTTGGGTACAGCGTGTAGTGATCGATATGGTGATCTTATGTTGGAAACAGGTCGGGCATAGAATTCCTGATGTTGGAATTGGGCCCTAAGGCTTATTTTCTTGAATAAAAGGGAATATCTTCAGAATTGATCGAGCTGATGTGCTCAACTGAGTTGTGGCAGCACGGGAAGGTGCATGAGAAGTTAAATAGTGATTTCACACTACTTCAGTGTAGTTCTCAGCACGTTCGAGGACGAACGTATGTTTAAGTGGGAGAGAATATAATGACTCGACCGGTCGTTTTGAGCTCTAGCACATTGTTTAGTAGTCTGAGGCCATTAACAGCTTCATTTCAGGTATTATGATTTGTACGCGTGATCGGAATTAAGTTTCGGGAAGTTCAGAGTTGATTTGGAAAGAGAATTCTCATTTCGGAAGCTTAAAGTTGAAAGAATTAACTAGGATTGGAATTTTGAGTAAACAACCTCGGAATCAGGATCTAAAGGTTCCAACAGGTTCGTATGATGATTTCGGACTTGGGTGTATGCCCGGATCGGGTTTTGGATGACCCGAGAGCATTTTGGCGCCTATTGTGGGAAGTAGCATTTTGAAAGAAATTTCATAAGTTTGGATTGAAGTGCATTTTAGTGATATTGATGTCCGTTTGGGGTTCCGAGTCTGGGAGCAGATCCGTATGGTGATTCTGGAGTTGGGAGTGCGATCGGAAGTGAATTCGGAGGTCCGTAGGTCATTTTGGAGCCATTTGGCTAAAGATAGAAATTTAAAGGTTTTGGAGAAGTTTGACCGGAAGTGGACTTTTTGATATCGGGGTTGGAATCCGATTCCAAAATATGGAGTAGGTTCTTTATGTCGAATGTGACTTGTCTGCAAAATTTGAAGTCAATCGGACGTGATTTGATAGGTTTAAACATCGAAAGTAGAAGTTTGAAGTTCTAAAGTTCATAAAGCTTGGATTGGGGGTTGATTAATGATTTTAGCATTATTTGATGTGATTTGAGGCCTCGAGCAAGTCCGTAACATGTTTTGGGACTGGTTGGTATGATTGGTTGGGGGTCCTGGGGGCCTTGGGTGGATTCGGGTGGTTAACGGATCGAAAATGAAATTTTTGGAAAAACTGAACTGGCTGGTTGCTGTCATTATCGCGCCTGCAAGAATTGGGCCGCAGGTGCAGAGCCGCATATGCGATTTTGGGCTAGAAGAGAAGGGACTGCAGATGCTGTCATTTTTCCGCAGATGCGAGACCGCACCTACGGTAGAGAAGCCGCAGATGCGGGATTTGGTGAAGGGAGTTGGGACCGCAGATGCGGTCAAGGTGCCGCACCTACGGTAGGCGGGGCGCAGAAGAGGAAAAGGGTTGCCTAGGGTGGACCGTAGAAGTGTTATTTTGAACTGCACCTACGGAACCGTAGAAGTGGTCAAGGGACCACAGGTGCGGAAACAGCTGAGGCAGTGAGGTCTTTTAAAAATCGGGGGTTGGGTTCATTTCAACCTAATTTTCTTCCATTGGAGCCGATTGGGATCAGCTTTGAGGTGCCATTTTCATCACTCGTCATGAGGTAAGTAATATGCTAGCTTTGAGTTAAATACAAGGTTTATATATGGATTTTGACTTGGAAGATTGTAGAAAACGTGATGTTTGAGGGAAAACCTAGAAAACTAGTATTCTTGGATTTTTATCACGATTTTGGGTATGGAATTTAGAGAAAATCATATATTTGAGTTCGTGAGCCTACGGGTGAACTTTATCTTCGAAATATTTTTGGATTCTGGGCATGGGGCTCGAGGGCGTTTTTGCTTTTTGATCGGGGTTGGGAACTGCTATAAATTGGATTGTAATGAGTAATTGAGCATATATTAATGGATTTGTATAATCATTGGCTAGTTTTCGAGCGTTATATGTCGATTTAAGTCTTCGGAGGAGCGTGGAATGCCAATTATGGATCTTCGGAGCGAGGTGAGTCTCCTTTCTAATCTTGTAAGAGGGAATTGTCCCCATAGGCAAAATAATTGGTTATGTGCTCCTATTTGTGGGGGCTACGTGCATACGGGGTGACGAGAGTCCGTGCGTAGCTACTATTATGCTATTGTCCGGGTAGTTTAGGACCCAAGAACATGTTATACTTGGATTATTTGTGAACTTATTGACATCTTGAATTGCTTAAATCGCATTGAATCAGTAAATAAATTTCTAAAAGGATTAAACTTCATTTTTCTTAAATGGTTAAAAGAGGATTGACTTCCTTTGGATAATTGCTCTGTGTGGACTCTTAATTGACTGTCTATGTGTGTTTAAATTTTGGAGCGGGCCGAACGCCTCGGCAGATTAAATAGATGCATCTAAGGTTCACGCCATTCGACCCTCGGTAGTGCACAATTTACATTTCTATTGGAGCGGGCCGTCGACCTCGACATGATTTGCGCATGCTTGTATTGCTTGCCTTGAAACTTATCGAAGTTGTTGCTGCCTCTTTCCAGCTTAAGAATACATGTATAAATGATGAAAAGGAATAATTTCCTATAAAAGAAAGAATTGTTTATTTTCTTCAACCCATTGAATTATAATCATGTTTATAAAAATACACGATTTAATATATTATGGATAAATCATTATTGGACCATTAGTAAGTGTCGAAGTTGACCATATCGTCTCTACTTCTTCGAGATTAGACGGGATACTCATTGGGTACACGTTGTCTTCGTACTCATACTACACTTCTGTGCATTTTTGTTGCACATGCATATGCATCTCTAGTGGCCTACTGGGCATAGCAGCACGGTTGATATGGAGACGTAGGTGGGCTGCACTTCTCGAGGCGACCCGCAGCCAGCAGAGTCTCTTTAAGTTTCCTGTATTTATTTCTGTCCAATATTGTATTCCGGATGATTGTTGTATTAGATTATTTCTTAGAAATTGCTCATGCACTTGCGACACCGGGTTCTGGGAGGATTATTGGATTATTAAATGTTAAGTTTGGTTAAAGACTTCGCGGTTATTTCTATAAATTTTATTATTCGTTAATTAATGTATAATGTAAAATGATTTTAGACAATACAAAGATTTAAATTTAATTAAGTATTTTGGTTGGCTTGCCTGACAGCGGTGTCCGGCGCCACCACGACCCTTAGTGGATTTTGGGTCGTGACAGTCTAGTTTTCATAAAAGTAAACCACGTAGCATTTGGATTTGTGTAAAAAATGCTATGGCTAGTACACTACAGGCTGTCCGGGAAGATAAAGAAGAAATTTGTGTTGCACAGGGTTGCCTTTGGCAGCTTATATCTCAAAATTTATAAGGAATTGGGAGATAACCAAACACAAACGTTGTATATCTTGGTGTGTAGTTTCCAAACATTAAAGCATTTGGCTTTTGGGGTTTGTACAAAAAGTTATGGCCATTCTACTAGAGGCTGTCTGAGAAGAGTTTAGAAAATGGTTTTTGAGAATTTTCTTCTTCGTGAATGCGATGGGGGTCTCGCAAACGCAAAAAAAAGTCATCTGGACAGTGTATAAGTATAAAGAACTGGGTTTGGATCATTTTATCACATTTCCTCCATGGGAGCCGTCCTAGGAGCGATTTTGGATCTCTATTTTCATCATCCATGTCAAGGTAAGTGATTCCCACCTATTGCAAGTTACTTACTTGGATTATATCTAGATTTTAACATGGAAAATCATGTAAATCAGTAAAAAATTTGGGATTTAGAAGAAAACCTAGGAAATTTATATTCTTGAATTTTAACCACGATTTTGGACATGAAATTGAGAGCCAATTATATATTTGAGTTCGAGAGGTTGTGGGTAAACTTTATCTTCAAAAATTTTCAAAATCCGGGCACGTGGGCCCGAGGGAATTTTTGTCAGCTTTTCGATTGAGGTTAGAGACTGCTATAAATTAGATTATAATGAGTAATTGAGCATGTATTAATGGGTTTACATAATTGTTGGCTAGTTTTGGAATGTTGTGCATCAATTTGAGTCTTCGAAAGGGAGTGGAATGCTGGTTATGGAACTTCGGAGTGAGGTGATTCTCCTTTCTAACCTTGTAAGAGGGAATTGTCCCCATAGGTGAGTTCATTGGTTATGTGCTCCTATTTGTGGGGGCTACGTACGCATGAGGTGACGAGAGTCCGTGCGTAGCTACTATTATGTTTAACACCGGGTAGTTTAGGGCCCAAAAGCATGCTTACTTGTGATACTTGGAACCTTGTTGATGAACTTAAAAAATGGTTAAAACATATCGAACATGTGAATGAATTTCTAAAAGACTAGATATCATTTCTTGACTTTTAAAAGAGAAACTTGTCATTTCCTGAATATTTGCTTATTGATGAATTATTGATTTGACTGTTTGAATGTGTTTATCTATTATGGAACGGGCCAAACACCATAGTAGATTAAATAGATGCATCTATTGTTCGTTCCATTCGACCCTCTGGCAGTGCATAATTTAAATATTATTGGATCGGGTTGTACGTCCTCGGCATGATTTGCGCATGCTTGTATTGCTTGCCTTGGGATTTATAGATGTTGATATTTTCTCTCCTGACTTGTGATAAAAGTATAAATAATGGGAAAAAATGAATTTGGGAATCTCCTATTAATGAAAGAATTGCTTACCTGCTTCATGCTATTGAGTTACAGTCATATTTATGAAAATCCATGATTTACTACATTATTGGTATATTATTATTGGACAACTAGCAAGTGTCGAAGTCGTCCTCTCGTCTCTCCTTCTTCGAGATTAGATGGTATACTTGCTGAGTACACGTTGTTTTCGTACTCATACTACACTTGCTGTACATTTTTATTGCATAGGCACATGTATCTCTATTGGCCTAGTGGGCGTAGCAGCATGGCTGATACGGAGACTTAGGTGAGTTGCACTTCTCGAGATGACCCGCAGCCAAAAGAGTCTCTTTCGGATTATTGTATGTAATTTCTGTCCAGTTTGTATTTCGGAGGGTTGTTGTATTATTTTACTTCCTAGAGTTAGCTCATGCACTTGTGACACCGGGTTCTAGGATATCTTTGGGATTATTTAGTATTTTAAGATAGTTAAGGGTATCATTATGTATTCAGTAAAACTAATTATTTATTGTTTAATGTTTAAAACAAATGATTTCAAAAATATCAAAACAAGAATGTTTTTAGTTGTTTGGTGTTGGATTGCCTGACAGCGATGTCCGGCGCCATCACGATCCTTAGTGGATTTTGGATCGTGACAACATGGTATCAAAGCACTAGGTTCCCTTAGGTCTCACAAGTCATGAGCAAGTCTAGTAGAGTCTCGCAGATTGGTACAGAGATGTCAGTACTTATCTTCGGGAGGCTACAAGGCTGTTAGGAGCACTTCCCTTTTTGATTTCCTCATCGTGCAATTTGATTCCTTTGAGGTTTATGCCTTTATTTCCTTCATATTCAATCTTAGGCGACGTGGAACGCTTATTATAAATCTGGAATTGAGAAATTTTAAAGGTACTACAGAGGTAGTGCGGGATGCTTCTCCCTGCATAGTTGATTTGACTATTGTCGTCGCCTTACAGAAGGATATTCTGTCGTTTCTTCTCAGTAGTTGTGCTTCTGAGAGCTCTGAGGCTAGGCACAAGTTGCCATGATGCTCATGAACGATTGTCGCACAGTATTGAGGTAATAGTAGTATTCTTGCCTATGTGTTGGGGTAGTGAATGACTCGAAGGGAGGTTTACTCAGTGAAAGAGTTAGAAATTCGGTATTTTATTCCCGGTGGGGGAAAGGTAATCGGGCTAAGAATGTTTAGATTTAGGTTGATGGAGTAACGAGGCTTGGTATTTGCAAGCATGATGGAATTCTCATCTCTGATGAGGAGTCGTTGTCCTTGTTGAATGTACTAAGTTCGCAGGTGTTAAGAACTTCTACCATTCATCTTTTGGGCAGGATATTGTAAGATAGTGTTAGAAAAGTGGTTGTTAGAGATCGCGGGGCATGATGGTCCAGGATTGAATGTGTATTTCTAATACTGACGGCTCGAGAACGATGATCTTCGGAAAGGTTTAACGGTGAGTAGCAGTCTATTGGTTCAAGTGCTACCGAGATAGATTTTGATCTAAGGCATTGCTGAGCAGCAGAAGATGAGGAAGGACGTGTGGGAAGTGTCATGTGATGGTTAAAATTCCAGAAGTCCAGATGTAAGAAGTGGAGGTCGAGTAGTTTCTTAAAGAAGTGAGCATGCCCAAAGTGGGAGAGTGGCAGAGTAGTATGTGGATTCAGTGGCTGGGACTACGGACTTAATTTGAAAGATCGGCTATTATACGGCGGAAGATTTGATATGACGGAAAGGAGCTACTTGATATGAAGGAGGATACAACATAACTTTGAATTTGAGTCTATTATCGCACATTTAGTTGATGTCTACGAGGAGTGAATGGACTTGTGCAGCTGGTAAAGGAGCACAGGCTCAGGTGGATTATCTCCTGTGAGTAGATCAGCGGTCGCGTGATTGGCGAACCTTCTGCGATGAATCTTACTGGATATCTGATAAAGAGGTCGGGCATATGAATATGGTTAACCATTCAGAGTATTCATAAATGGTTTTACAGAAAGATTTCGAGGAACTCAGCGGATTTGTTGTGCTAGATCATGTCAACAATGAAGAAAGAATCTTGTTGGATTCCAGAGTTGTGTAATAGTGGCTTCAAGCTAAGTGGGAGAGTCCCACTGCCTACGGTTGGATTGCATGGTTGTTTATTTATGATATTTATGGTTATTAGCATGTTGATGGGTTATTTTAGCTAAGGGAAAAGAACATAAGAGGTAATTTGACCAAAGGAATTGCTAAAGGTGTGCTATAGTTGGCCTTATCAACTCATGTTCAGACTTGGGGAAGGGTACATTATTTATGCCGTGTGTAGACACGGGTTTTAAGGAAAGTGATTTTGTCGGGTGCTTTATCGAGATGGGTGTTCATGTGCTAGCGAAGCCTTGTAGTGGATTATATCCGGGATCATGTTAGAGTGGATGTTTCTCAATAATGGTCCTAGGGAATTCAAAGGTCAAGAATGCGGTGCCTAAGGGTTCGTGCCCGCAGTATGGTTAAGAATCAAGACTTTGTAGTAGCTTATGATAAGAGGCTCAGAATGTTTACCTTGGAATTGTAAAGGAATTATCAGAACGGGTGTATCAATTGAAGATGCGAAGGAGCGTACAAGGTGTGTATGAAACAATTCATAGGTTTGTAGACAGGGTGGTCTCATGGGATGGGGTCACTCAAGATGAGTGCAGATTTGGGTTGGTAATATAAGGAATGAAGCTAATATTATCTCTAAGGCAAGTTAAGGATGAATTAGAGGAAGTTAGATTGGTCAGCCATGGTTGAATTGGCATAGTGGTAGCGATGCGCGCGAGGCCCGGCGACCGTCGTAGTTGATTATATGTGTAAGTATACAAGTATTATGGCTTGTTATGTGTAGGTGGATCCTGGTAGGGTTATGGTGGTTTAGACCACTACTTGAGGATTTGAATGTTCTACAGTTATGAGAAGTTACTCGCGTGTTGCTATGGTCCTCTTGGAATGAGTTAAGCAAAAAATTTCCAGGTGATGAAGTGTTTACCATAGTAGTGGTTCAGGAATCAAGATAAAGATCTTGTGCTATCGCATATCGGCATGTTAGGTGCAATGAGTGTTATGGAATTGGAAAGTGAGGATCAAGGTTACGGTTCGGTGTTGACAAGGATGTCATGATCTCGGACAAGCATTACGGGGATTTGAATAATTAAAGTGAGCTAGCAGTGTCTTCAAGGTCACCTGAGATTGGTGTTTTGTGAAAGAGGCTTTGCATCCTGGTTATGGATTCTTGATCGCTTTGCAGCATTAGTGCGGTTGGTGGTATGGATGTGCAGACTTGTTATCTAATTATAGAAGGTCATGGGAGCGTGCCCCATGGGAAAATTGTATAAGCGTTGCATGTGGTTACTTGATTGATTGAAGAATGAAACCAAGTACACAGATTGTGGTTCTATCATTAATTGGGAATTTATGCCTGGAGGACTACTTCGGTTATGATGGTTGTACTTGTGGGTTATGGGGAAAAGGGGTTATTATGGACCCAGAAAAGGTTATTGGCCTAGTTCGGTACGATCAGAATGAGCTTGAGGTCTATGGATGGATTTAAATATGAATATGGGCTTTATATCAGGCCGAATATGTTCATTTCAGTATAGCTCCCCTTATAGAGGAGTATTCGGACATTGGATGTTAATTCGTCGCCGGCTATTTCATGTAATGCTATATTGTGCCGTGTGAGTTGTGAAACGGCTTGGTAATTTCTTATGTGTTGAAGTTTCGCATATCGATGGTGTTATGTAAGCAGGACGGATCTTTAGTTTCAGAACATTTATCGCAACTCAATTGTGCTTTAGTTTGTTATCTTATGGCGCTACATGTTCCCTCGGGGATGGTATTATGCAATTAGCGTGCTTGTGACTGATATTCAGTAATATGTTGTAATGAGAGGTTTAGCTCGATGTGTATCTCCTTATGTGAATTTTATGTGTGGATCGAGTGGCATGCCACCATGGGTATGTCGTTTGGATCGAGTTGCGTGCCGCAACAGTGTGATGATAATTACAGTCCCTTATATTCTATTCTATGTGTTTTGTTTCCCATTTTCTGAGGAAAGTTCATATATGTTACGTGATTTGAGTAGTCCCTTCCAGAGTTCATTTTCCTATGTATCCCGCTCGAGTGGGTAGTCCATTGGCATGTTGTGGTATCATATAAGACTTTTGGTCATGTTTGGGGTGGCTTATTGCCTGAGCACTTCGTACTGGGTGAGACAAGGTTATTGGATCAAGGATCAGTGCAATAGGATTGTATGAAGTATATTAAAGCGGAAGGATCATTTTTTGGGTTCAGTATGAGTTAATGTTCATATCAGGAGTGTAGCCTCAATGATTTGTTGACTTGGCAGTTGGTTATGAATTTCTACACGTCTCTTCTGTCGTGGCGGTATTGCGAGAGTTAGAACAAGACATATATATATATATATATATATATATATATATATATATATATATTT
>MU696099.1:3554-14798 GCA_026770625.1 Nicotiana glauca | reverse complement strand
TTGTAGAGATTGTGAAATGAGTTAATTAAGAAGGTTGATGGTTGGGTATGAATGAATGGTCATATATATATATATTGTTGGAAGTTATAAATTGGTTAGGGATGATGGTAGGGTGAATTGTTGGTTAATGATGATAGTTGGATGAACCAACACTATAGTTATGAGGTGTAAAGATCTATACCTACATGGTGTTTGATAATATACCTAAATGGCATAAGTTATGGAATTTGTTACTAATATTGGTCATATTGAATGTTGTATTGTAGATTGATGTTGCTTAAGTGTATTGAAACATTGTAGTATCATTAAGGGGGAAAATCCTAGGTATGTATGGCTAACTTTGATCTTTGTGAAATCGCCTTGTTTGGTGTACAAATTGTTTGGTATATGATAGCTATGTGGATTGTTGTGAAATTCTTGTGATTGAGTTATTGGGTGTTTGATTGGTTTTGATTATGTGTTATATGGTATTAATTGAGAAACGAAGGATAGAAAAGGGAAATCGTAAATGATGAAATTGGGAACAACTGTGGTAATAACATATTTGGCTTCTTGTGGGTACTTGCTGCAATGAATTGAATTGCTTATGAACTGTTGAATATAATGGAATTAGTACTGTTGGCTATGGAAATACTTGTAACATTGTTGTGGTTGTGTCTTGGGAACTTGGGAAGTATTGTCGTAACATGAAACACTTGTGAATTGTGGAATTCGACGGAAATAGTATCGTTGGTTATGGTAACACTTGTGAATCAGTGTTGCTACTCCTTAAAGAAATATTGTTGTGATCTTTATGAAATGTTATTGTCGTTATTATGATTTTTGTGAATTGTTTATTGTTGTTGTTGTGATTGTTGTGAAATGAAATTATCCGGTAGGATCGGGTTGCGCGCCGCAACACAAAATGATAAATTATAGGTTGGGGTGATAAGGGTGGCCGAGGTAATAAGGTTGGAAAGCGATCGAAATCGCCATTGAAATCAATATGTGTACCAATTGTGGAATCAATGATGAGGAATTGTGAAAGGAGACAACTGGAGAGTTTGTAACCCGTGGGGCACTGATTGTCCCTTTGTTTGGCTTGATTGTACCTTCTATGTGTGGTTGGTTGTTGCTTCTATTGTTGTTTTCTACTTGTGTATGGTTTGAGGTTATTTGAAACAAAGTTAGGTGTTGAAAACTTGTTTGGCTTGATTGTTCCTTTGCTTGTGCATTTGATTGTTGTTTATATTACTGTTATCTACTTGTGTATGGCTTGAGTTTACTTGGGACAAAGTTTGTTCATACATACCAGTACAATTCAAATGTACTGACGTCCCTTTTGCCGGGGGCGCTACAATCGTGTTATGATTGTAGGTGGACCCATAGCAGGTACTCCAGTCCACCGACCGTAGCTCCTCATCACTTCCCGTCAGCTGATTCGGCGAGCCCCTTCCCATTCAGGGCCCTATGTGGCTCACGCCACTTTCTATTTTTGGGATCTTGTTTTGATGTTGTATAAGGTATAGCCGGAGCCTTGTTGCCGGCATTTCCATATTATTCTTCAATTGTATTTAGAGGCTCCGTAGACAGGCTGTGGGTAGTGTCGGGCATGGGAATTTAAAAGAGAAATATTGATGTTTGGCAATGATGTATAAAATTTTGAAATACCTTTATTATGGTGAATGAAGTTTCTAATGGAAATTGTTATTGTTATGTTTATAAAAATTCGGTTAATGGAGTTCATATCCTATAAATGGCTTGGTTATTAGGCAATGAGAATGAGGGGTAAAACGTGGGATAGGAAAGGCACCCAGGTCCCCTTGACTGGGGATACCCAGGTCCATATTGAACAACCATACACGGAAATTGGTTGATCTTCCTCCTGGAAATAAACCTTTGGGTTGTAAATGAATTTTTAAAAGAAAAATGAAAGATGATGGCACTATTGATAAATTTAAGGCAAGACTTGTTGTCAAAGGGTATAGACAACGATAAGGTCTTGACTACTTGGATACATACTCTCCAGTGACGAGAATTACGTCCATACGAATGCTAGTAGCTTTAGCTGCAGTGTATGGTCTGAAATTCATCAAATGGACGTAAAGATAGCTTTCTTAAACGGAGATTTGGAAGAAGAAATCTACATGGAACAACCTGAAAGGTTTGTGGTTCCAGATAAAGAAAAGAAGGTATGTAGACTTGTTAAGTCCCTCTACGGACTAAAACAAGCACCCAAACAATGACATGCGAAATTTGACCAAACAATGTTGTCAAATGATTTTAAGATAAATGAATGTGATAAATGTATATACATTAAAAATGTTCCAAATCACATAGCCATTGTTTGCCTATATGTGGATGATATGCTGATAATAAGTAATGACATTGCCAATATAAATGCGACTAAGCGTATGCTAACTAGCAAGTTTGATATGAAGGACTTGGGAGTTGCGGATTTAATTCTGGGGATTAAGATCCAAAAGACTCGTCAAGGTTTGGCATTATCACAATCTCATTATATTAAGACAGTACTTGAAAAATTCAAGCACTTGGGCTTTAAAGTTGCAAAGACTCCAATTGACGTGAATCTTGCATTAGCAAAGAATAAAGGCCAAAGCATATCACAATTGGACTATGCTCATGTGCTGGGATGCTTAATGTATATCATGAATACACGACCAGTTATAGCTTGTGCTATAAGTAAACTGAGTCGATACACGAGCAATCCAGGTCAATCTCATAGGATGGCAATAAAACGAGTTTTGGGATATTTTGAACATACCCAAAACTTTGCTTTGCACTACAGTAAATATGTTGCGATGATTGAAGGATATTGTAATGCAAATTGGATCACCGGTTCAACTGATTCGAAGTCCACAAGTGGATATGTATTCCCTATTGGTGGAGGAGCGGTATCTTGGAAGTCGTCCAAACAAACTTGTATTGACCGCTCTATAATGGAGGTTGAGTTCATAGCCTTAGATAAAGCCGGTGAAGAAGTTGAATGCCTCTGAAATTTCTTGGAAGACATTCCATTTTGGTCCAAACCGGTGGCACCAATATGCATACATTATGATAGCCAAGCGGCAATTGGAAGGGCTAGGAGTGTTATGTATAACGGTAAATCTCGTCATATACGACGAAGACATAAAACCGTTAGGCAACTACTCTCTAGAGGAATTATCACGATTGACTATGTAAAAGTCATGTGATAATGTATCGGATCCACTTACAAAAGGCCTAACTAGAGAGGTAGTTGAGAAATCATCGAGGGGAATGGGACTATAGCCTAGAACAAGTCATTGTGGCGGTAACTCTACCTAGAAGACTGGAGATCCCAAGATCTAGGTTCAAGGAGATCAAACAAAGTTATTAATGACGGTTCAACATTGTCAACAAAAATCTTGGTCCATTCTCGTGAAGAGACAATGTTCAGTACCAAGGATAAAATATTAAGGCTTTTTAATGATTTTTAAATTTGATAAGTGGTATATCAAATAGTGTATCTACGAAATGACACGTTTAGGAATCACCTATGTAAGTGTGAAGTGTTAGCCGCTTCAAGGAGAATTCTGCAAGGCCAATTCTCTACGCACTTATAAAACCAGGTGGTGTTCATGGCTGAAACGAACACAACAATGAGAACCAAAGACGGTTAATGATTGATTGTGTGACTTATGGTTGTCTAGGTATACACTAAAGTTCGATTGTTCAAAGATATCAAATCTACCGATCGACCGAGTATATCCGACATAAGTTCACTACAGAAAGTTCAAAGGGAAACCTACTTATCCCGATGCAATTAATCCTTGCTTGCGAATCACACAAGTTTTTCATGCATACTTCTGTGATATAGTCATTCCACATTCATATGGGGGATTGTTGAGTTTCTTTTTAATATGGAAGGGTATTAAAAAAAGGGTGAATGGGAAATAGAGGAAAAATAAAATTTTTGAGTAAGATTTTAAGTTTCCCTCTCTTGAAACATTGTCCCATATTGGAAGAGAAAAATAAAATTTGGTGGGTATATAATACAATTGCTCTTCTTGTAGCTCTTAAAGAGTTAAGAAGAAGGCAAGCCTCGCGCCGTCGTCGTCGTCGCTCGCTCGGTTTCGGCTTCGGCTTCGGTTTCGGTTTCGATTTTGGATTTGGATTTGAATTTGGTCAAATGATCGATCGATTGATTAATTTTTTGGACCAAATTTATTTATTAATAGTAAATATTAACGTAATATTATCCATGTTTGCAACGGATGTATTCCAAATCCGTGTATCTGTTCCAGCAATAAATGCTCATTCCACCATACATAATCCCACCATACATAATGCTCCATTATAACAACTTGGTACTACATCCACCGTGGCAAAAGTGTCCCACTAAATGAGTGGAATTGCACTATAAATAGATGGTGAGCAAATTGCTGAAAGACACACAGAACGCATTGCAATCTGATTTCATGCATTGCAATCTGATTTCCTCTTCTTTCGGCAGTCAACATTGGCTATACTTTGCATTCCTTCCTTTCAGAATTTTCATTCGACTTCTGAGTTATCCTCTCTTATTCTGCATTGTTTTAAACTACAACAAAGCAACCGATATTGTGATTTGCTACCGAACTTTGTGTTCGCTGAAACATTGGAGTTTGAAGTACTGCTACACCAGTGTGTAATTCGTTCTATCCTGGGAGGAAATAATCCATAACCTTGGGTAATAGGAGGGGATTAAATTCCTTAAGGAAACACTGTGAATTCGATGGACTCGAATTAATTACTGTTTTATTTATATTTACGTTTATACGCTAATATTGTTTTCTTTAGAAGTATTATTTACAAATACAGGATAATAACAGGAACCAACAAGGACAACATTAGGGTGAGGAGTAAAAATATCAAAGCTTGAAAAAGAGGAATCCAATTCTAAATGCAGTGTTGTCTTTTGGTTGATATTTAATGAAAATGTAAGGAGTGGCCCTTTAAATGAAAGTGTTAGACTTATACAAGTGTACCATTACTCCCGACTCATTCTCTCTAGTAAGTTAGAGCATACTGTATTCAGGTATACTTAACCAAAAAATCCATTTTGATACCACAACTAACAGAAATCATTCAAAAAGTTTGCATGAGTAGTAGGTAAGATCATCAACTTTTAAGGAAAATGGGAAAAAGAAGAAAAAACAAAAAAGATGCATTATATACAACTAAACATTCAGTAAAAAAAAAACTTTTCCCTTTTAGGTCTTAAGCTTGCAACATTATAGTACTTTAACATAAGGTGCTCTTTACTATTAATTCTTGAACCTCAACAACTAAGCAGACTATTTTTGCTGCATTATAATCTCAGAAACCAATTACACCAGCAACAATATGTGTAAATTGCACACACACACACAGAGACCAACAAATAAAAAACACTTGAGCTGAAATTATCAGAAATCGAAACATGAAGGTCAAGAACACGAACACGAACACGACTACACATGGATTAACAATAGCGACATTTAATTAAGCAACAGAAAAAGAAAGATGAACCTGAGGAAATGTGAACCTTTCTTAATAGCAAAAGACGAGAAATTCGGCTACAAGGCTTTGAATCCAAAACCCAAACGAGAAACCATAGAGCAACCAAACAATTTCTAAATCTGGCACCAACTCCAAACACACAACGAACAGCAGCCTCAACAGATCTTACACAAATTCCAAATTTCGCCGGAAAATCCAGAAATTAAAAAAAAAGTAGATATCTATATCAGGATCCTTGACAGTATTTTTTATACGTATGTATTTCAGTCCTCTCAAACAAAATGAATAAGAAGAAGAAAATATTTCAGACCCTAAGTCTTATATTCTATTTTCCGAAAATTCCCTCAACAACCAAAAAAAAAACCCCCCCCTCTAAAAATATCAACCCTTCTTATATAGGCCTTTAGAAATCTCGAACCTTCTAACCTCTTCCCCAAGAAATCCAAATATTCCTCCTTTATCCGAAAAAAAGAAAAACCACCAAAAATCTTCACAAAAGACAAAATCCGGGCAAAATGGAAGGCGTGAATGTGATTTCTCGCATCCAACCGCTCCCATTTAACCGAGATTCATCCCAAGAGATCAAAGCGCTTAAAATGGGGTGAAACTGAAAATATTCTGTCAGGGGTGGTTATGCCACGTTGGAGAGAGACGAAGGAGGGGACCATGTGACGAGTTAGAGATGAACTCGTCTGAAAACTCAGACGAGTTTGGCGGGCTCGCTGGATATCACTCAAGAACCGTTTTAGAAGTGCAGGATAGACGTGAGGTTTGACCTCATCAAGCCCCCTTGCTGCATCTAGATAACACTCCCTCAATAGCTTGCATCCCTCGGCTACATTTAAGTTGGCTAGAAACTTCGGCATCAGTAGATCTATATCCACTAATATATCATAATTTGCTCTAATGAAATCTAACACACCTACATTTATCTCAAAAGCCTCTTTCTGTAAGGTATTCATGGTGTCACACATTTCCTGGTAGTTTTCACCCAATAAAATATTAAAGTTATTCTTATCGCGGGATGTTAATAGATTATACCGATTATAGGGCGCCGCCTTGGGGTCTCTAGGTTAGGTTTTGTTTTTTTACAACTGGTCGTTCAAAAATAGTCAAATTTTAAAAGTAATCGAAATTTAGTTTCTTTTTATGTAAAAATAAATTTGAGCGAAAACACTGTTCAAAACTCGAAAAATAATCTAGTATATTATGCTGGAGTTCCAGCAGAAGTATACTTGAACTCCATCATATTATACTGGAGTTCCAGGATAGTATGCTGGAACTCCAGCATAATAAGATGGAGTCCAGCATAAATACACTAGAACTCCAGCATAGTATACTGGAGTTCCAGCAAGTATAATGGTCCAGTATAATATAATGGAGTTTGGAGCACCAGTGCTCCAGTTTCCAGTATATTATACTGGAGCCAGCAAAGTATACCGGTCCAGCATAATATGCTGGAGTTCATACACAAGTGCACCAGACTCCAGCATATTATGTTGGACCGGTCTCTATTGCAGCAAAACGGTGGCTATTTTTCATTGACTTGGTAAACGCTGGTTATTTCTAATTTCCTAAAATTTATAAAATTCCTAAATCCTAAATGAAAAGAAAATCAATGATCTGGCAATTAAAAAGGTAAAAGAAAAAAATGTAAAATGGGCCATTTTTGTAATTTTCACTTTTAATAAAGCAGTTAATTAATTATCTAATTCTAAATGCAAACCCAAAATATAAAATGCTATGCAAGGTATTTTTGATTTTTAATGGAAATTAAATATGCACAAAAACGCAAATAGTTAATACAATTCTACAAAATTACAAAAATTGGGAAAAATTATTTTCTGATATATTGTGGGAGTAATTCATATAGTGCAAAAATCACGTGTTCACATGTATAACCAATCACAAACGGGTACTCGTAAAAAACGCAGTACCCGGGTCTGTGAATGGTAGCATAGCCCCCATCCGCCACAACCATCTCCACGTGAGCGGGGATACTGTATTTAGCATGAAGAGCGTTGAGATGGGTTTGGTCTGTCTCCGAACGTACGGGCTCGGAGTAGGAGGTGGGTTCTTACTGAAGTCGCTTCGAGACGA
Source organism: Nicotiana glauca (assembly GCA_026770625.1). NCBI lineage: Eukaryota > Viridiplantae > Streptophyta > Magnoliopsida > Solanales > Solanaceae > Nicotiana > Nicotiana glauca. The sequence continues at coordinate 7,196 of MU696099.1, read as the reverse complement.
AGGATGTCGTGGTAATAATGCCTCCACTCTAAGAGGGTTGTCATCCTCCTCCACCTCCACTTCTCCTCTATCGGAGAAAGGCACTACGCTTACCGGAGCAATCTCAGGAATTTCCTCAGTAGGGTGACAGGATTTCGGTATGATTTTGTATAAAAGTAGCAAGTCACACCAATAGAGAATGAGAAAATAAGGCTTCCGATAAAAAATGAAGTGAGAAATGAGAAGATGCAAAAACAGAATAAGAAGATCGAGTTCTCAAGAATGGCTAAAGTTCTTCAACGAAATTAAACTCTTCACCTATTTATAGGGTTGAGAGGCGCCAGAATCGAGGCGACAGACTTCAAATCAGCGCGGGAAACAAAGCGCCAGACAATCAATTTTTCTGTCTTGAAAATACGCATAATGATGACGCATGCGAACGCTGACGTCACCCGGGGAAGAGTGCCCTTTTCAACGATCCGCCAAATGAGATTACGATCTCTCTCTACTGGCCATATCATAACGTTTCGACAAGCCAAATTCTCTTTAAAAGAGGCACTAATTCCGCCCATCGAGGACGCACCTTGCTGCGACCTCGGCAAGCGGAGGGACTAACTGTATGTGATCGAATTTGGTCAACCACGTCTCAGCGGTAACACGACCCACTATCAGGTACCTACGTGCCGGTATAAGGGAAAGGGGGCGACCCAGAGAGGAAGGAAGAGACGCCCTCACATCATCGTCGGCTTTGCTATAGGACCTATTTCTTCCTTTGTCCTTCCCTTGATATAAAAGAGGATCCTCTATTATATAAAGGGGATCCAGGCCTTGTAAGAAGGTCAATTGTTCTTTGAGACAAGAAATACAATTCTCTCTCTCGATTCTATATCTCTCTATTGTTTATCTCCTCTACTATTGCAATTCCATTTTTACTAAAACTATCCTAGGGTTCATTATTTTGGATTACAATTTACCCCTTCATCTTTATTGATTGATTTGCTTACAAAGAGTTTAATATCTTTTGAGTCAAACACATATAATATGAAATATGGAACATTGTAAAGTTACAGTTCCCTTAACCTAACACCACGATATAGTTAAAAGCTTAGATTACGATATTCAATTACTGCAAGCTAAAATATGTTACCTTTATTTTCACAAACATAAGAGGCATTCATTTAGCACTTGTTAAGCACTAGCGGCATCCCCAATCAGCTTCAAGTCTTCCAATTGCTTGAAGTTCTGCCACGGCTTCACCCAGACCTTGGCTTCGTATGCTTTCTTCTTACCACCTTCAGTTTCCGAACTCCAGAAGTGCATTCTGATATAGAATATTGTTCAAAAGGCAAGAATAGTAGCCCATGAGCGCTGAAGCAATCAATCTCAGTCGTAACGAAGAAAATGGTTGTCCCTGTACATGCTTAATCACAGAGACACTAGCAAAGATTTATGCAATTCAGGGGAGCCTTGGCGTAATGTAACCGGGAGGTTACAACAGCCTCTTGCAGAAATATAGGGTAAGTTTACGTACAATAGACCCGGTCTCCCTCTATGCACCAGGCTGCCCCTTTTTTTTAGACTTACTAAAGCATAAATATTTGCATAAAAAAGACTAAAATACTTATTTTGTTATTTCTGTTTGCATGAATGCAGCTCTTCTCCTCCTCTTGGCTCTCATTCCCACCATAAAAAAGCACTATCATCTAATGAAAAATGCGCATTTCAGGTATAAATACTTGTGCTAAATGGTCAAACCACTTGTTTTTGGTTTAACCACTAGATAGCCACTTATCATAGCTTAAAATGTAGGTGCTTGGAGGATATTCCGTTATCAGTATATTGTCACAATTCGGCTTGTACATCTGGAATTGTGGAGATTTTAAGGCTTTACTTCCTATTCCAGAAAGATGTTACTTTGAGGCATATTATATCTATACATATTATTTTCTTAAAAAAAAATTTAATCTACCCATATTCATTCACATTTTTCCATGAAGCAGTGTCCTGTTCGATGATACTGCTTGTAATAAGGTATCCGCCACTTTCATGACGACTTCGAATTGGGTAAGTGTTCCTTCAGATTATATTTCGTAATTCTATGTATGAGTGTTTTCATCATTTATTTACAAATTTAATGGAAGAAATTTGCATAATTTTTCAAACACGAAAAATGAAGATTTGAAGGGCGATTCGCTATCGGAATTTGATAATTTTGGTATGGTTAGACTCGTATTGGAATGGGTATTCGAATTTCGTGAAATTTTGTCGGGTTCTGAGATGCGAGCCCCGGGTTGACTTTTTAGTGTAAAAATTAAAAGTTGACGTTTTATTACCCGGAATTGTTTCCTTTAAATTTTAATTATTTTATTAACCCGGGTTCATCATATTGTTTCCTATGGCTTCGCACCAAGTGGGGGAGTCTATTATTTACGAGCAGATTACAAGGTCAGGTGCTATATCAGTTTTGACCTGAGGTGTGTGTATATAGTATTGAATGGTTCCGCCGAAATTTGTATATGAATAAGATCTGAGTTTTGCATGGGATAGTATTGGGACTTGCGGTATTTCCACGTCATTAATGAATCTACATTTCAGTGTCAGAGGGGCCAGGGAAACAACTTCAAATTCACAGAAGCCCTCTTCAATGTGGGCGTCTCAGCTGCGGCATTATGAGGTGCTTCAGAGGAAATACGGTGGTTGATGAGCTTCTGGGCTATGTGGTTCGTGCTAAAATTTCCTGTATTAAGCTTTACTTTTGGGGTCGTTGTGTATCAACTGGGAGAAGTGTTACCCCAAGGAAAAAGTCGAGGAGTATTTGAAGAAATGGGTCAGCTTGCTGGTGTAGGGTCAACATAGCAATGGAAGTAATTGGTCCTTTTTGGCCAGTAATTCATTACCAGCGTCTATAGCAGTACTCTGGGGTTGGACGGTTGCATGACTCGAATGAGTTGGGGAGATTTGGTCTTGATGGCTTAGTTATTATCGGGCGGGCCTAGCTAGGAGAACTCTTGATGGTATCGGCCACACTTGAGTTGGCTGTCTGCTATGGACATAAGGAACATGTTGTGCATTATGGCTTCCTCCTAGATGGATATCAGAGGTTAATAGAATGCTGGCATTATTGGATATCACATGTGGAGAGATTTCATTTTAGGAAAGCGCCTTGTGCTTTGGATTATGGATGCTTGGATAGTGTAACAATGATTTTCCAAAATTATTTGTGTTACTCTTGCAATGGTATTAATCCCTTTATCTCATTTTCTGCTATTTCATGTTCTGCTTCAGCAATTGCAATCAGATACTATTATTCTTCATCTTATAGCAATATAGAGAACATCAAGTGTGTAGATAATGCTGTGATTCTTTTCCGTTGAATGGTAAGAATGCAGCCTCTTCCTTCGATTTTTGACTTCTCCAAAGTATTTAAGATTATGGTAAATATGAAGCGTTACTCTACCGTTGTTTCTCTTTTTGAAGAAATGCGGAAATCGGGTGTCCCAATTGATGATTTCATCTTGAATATAACAATTAACTATTATTGCCTAATTGATAATAGGTGAATTTGACTATAATCACGCCCTAAATAATCACATTTTTATGTTGTTTTGATAATATATATGATGACAAAATGCTCTTAGTAGTGTCTTTTATGAATTGTAGGTA